>WBMZ01013046.1:0-67321 GCA_013400975.1 Atrichornis clamosus
TCACTTTCAAACCAGCACAAGCATTTTCAAGTTTGTGATCAAGTGCATTTGTTAAAGGTCATTTCATTCATAATCTAGGTCATTACATAGTGTGAGTTAGAGGAGGATTTAATTCCAAAGCCAAGCTCTAGGACCACAAAGTAAATATTGACCAGAGGAATCAGGAAAGATAACATGAGACATTGGTGCTGATGAAAGATCTTGTCACTAAGAAACAATCCAATCTATAATACCGTTGGTAGCAAAACAGACATCATAGCCAGCATCACAACAAACTGACACCATGAGTCTGACTTCCCACCCTTAGATCCTTGCTTCATCACAAACGAAAAAATTAGAAGGTAAAGACCAATAACCTCTCCATCTGAAAATGTCAAGTCATTGAGGCATCATGCAGTTGTTTCAGGTCATGCCTGGCTCCTTCACACATAAGTAAATCAAAGTGTTTGCACTAAACTCACAAAAAGCGGTATTTGAATTAGAATTTCCATCACTAGATTGCCAGTTAACTCTATCTCAGAGTAACACCAGTGAGAGAGCTTCAGCTACTTAGGTTTCATAATCTTTCAGCTTTGTTACAGAAGTGCTATCCATCTGGATAAAAATGCTTCAATGATCAGGAAACTGCATTACTGCGTTGTGGTGCAATATGGCTCCTCAGCTAGACAGGTTACCCAGAGAAAGCCAAAATATGCACTCTACTTCTTATTCCAGATTTTATGCACAGAGAGAGAGAACTTTAAAGCAAGTCCTGATTCTCAATGTTTTCAAATATTCCATATCTGTAGTTTGAATTAATTAAAGTTTGGTGTTTGACAGTTACTTTCTTTTATTACAAAAGAATGTTTCATTATTGAGAAAAATCTCATCTGCTCAGCAAAAATAATAGTGTTTCTTAGCTTCTGGGCTGAATGTAGCAATGCATAAAGATGCCAAAACAGAGACACACAAGAAAACATGCTGAAGTAAGACAACTCATTGTACACCACTTGCCTGTAACAAGAGAAGGTAAAAAATGCACAAGAGATGCTAGTTAAAAGAGATGTTAGTGAAAATGCATTGTGAATTACTTGAAAGGTATATGAATACTATAATGGAGAATAAGATATCAGGAACCATACATGTTAAATGCATTACCTGGAAAGTTGAGAAAATTTTAAGAAAAAAATGATCTGTTTATCTTTAAAAATTTCCCCCCAATTTTTAACCATTCTGTTTCACACGTAGCCAAAGTGTGTCCACTTCTACTTCGGTGCAGTTAAGGGAATGATAACTTCTGGTGCTACAAAAGAATTTCCTAAGTGGTTGCCAACTGACTAAAGCTTTACTTTGTCAATAGACAAAGTCAATAGCTTAGGAGATTCCAGCACTACAATCTGATATCTGCTGTTGTTCATTCCTACTGGATGTAAAAAGCTTCAAAGAATGCTGAGTTGTTTGTGGGGCTGTGTTACATCTGGGAGCTCTTCCTCATAGATATGCAAAATAACTTTTAATAATTATTTTCTTTAAATTAAAAAGTCATATGCTTACAGAACAAAAAAGTAGCAATACCATTTTAAATCTTTCCCCATCAAGGTATTTTTTTAGCTTTACCATGTACAAGTACTGGATCTTTCACACTTTTTTAAGATTTGCATTTTGGGTTTTTTTTGTTTTGGTTTGGATTGGTTTGTTTGGTTTCTTTTTTGTTTACTTGTTTGTTTATTTGGATTTTTGGGTGCAAATTGTTAATGAAATTACATTGAAGCAAAAGAAATGTAGTTTTCTTGCTCTTACAAGGTAAATTAATTTCTTGCTTCTTACAAGGTAAATTAATTTTGTTGAGTACATAGGGCAAATTGCACAATCAGACCTTTAAAAAAAGAGAAGAAGAAAAAGAAGTTGGATTATTTATTCAGTGTGAAGTCTAGCAGTTCTGTTGGACCTGATAAAAGCAAGTACTTTGTAGAGATTTTCAGTCTCTTTTCTAGAAAAAGGAGGCTGACTGTTCAAGTTGCGTCTCAATTCCAGCAGTGGAAGGTGTAGGATTAAGGAAGCCACTACTAGTTCCTTGCTTTGGTACTGTACTTTTGGTACTGTACTTTGGTCATGTACTCACATGTGTTTTCATATCCCAACCATTTTATTATGCACCTGTTGAGCCTGCTGCCCTCAAAATATACCTGACTGAGAATCTCAAATAGTAATAAAAAATGACTGACAAGAATGAAAAAAATTGGGAAAGAGAGAGAAACGGAAGTGGCTTTCATGCAACCAGAAGTTTATTTAATAGTGTGGTCCAAACAAACATTAACTGCATTGCAAGAGGGTTGTTGTTTTTCAGCCTCTGCCCTTGTCAGACTGCACAGCAATACAGGGCTCTTAGGTGTGCTCTTTTCTATAGATGGATAGAGGAACATGAACAACAGCCATCTGTGAACCAAGAATATCACTGCTTGTGGTGCCATTAAATATGTAGCAGTACAAATTTGAATTTACACAAAACCCAGTCATGTTGAGCCTACTCTTTATGTTGCTGTCTCTATGTTAGATTGTTATGGATTACATTAGATAAAAGAGAAGCTATTCTACAACATATGTTGCATTATATATGATCATCAAGTACATTACTTTTGCTTATAAGTTCTAGTGCTATTTAATGCTCATTATATTTAATGAAAAATGTAAAAATGCTAATTCTGCTTTTTTCAATTGTCTTTAAAAAAATCACAGAAAAAACCAGTAGTGGTCTAGAAATTCAGTAGTAGGGAGAAATATATGTATTTGCAATATTTCTAAGTTTTACCCTTTAAGTGAGTCATATTTTCTGCTAATTATGTGCATTGCTGCTAGCAATTTGTCTTGTTACTTTCAATCTATTTTCTGTCATGGCAAAGATTTCTTAACATCTGTATGTATATGGCAAACTTCACCCTTCTCCTACCATTAGCTAACAGAAGAAGGAAAGGAAACGCAAGCAGAAGAGCAGAAATGAACAAAACCTCATTGTTTGCAGAATTCCAGATCCCAGCTGAAGACTTGACACATTTCATGCACACACACATACTTGTGTACACACCCAGCAATAGATCCCCAAAAGAATTTACAAAAAATCCCAAACCTGCCTACAAAATCTCAATGCAATAATACTTCTCCTGAAAATTACCTGATAAATTTATCAGGATCACACTTATTATTTAAGTATTGAAAATGAACAAATCTTACTGTAAATTTGACCAGTAGAAGTTCCATTTTGGAATTAAATTTTCACCCACACCTAAGAAATTATCTTTTGTTCACATTCTACTTCTGCATATCTCCTTTATAACCTGTAGATATTTTTCTTTCCACTTTTTCAGCATTTGTTTGATTTTGGCAATAATATTTTTCCAGTTTATTACTGGAAGGCTGAAGATTACTATTAATAGATATTATTGATTATTAATAATTTTTTTTAAAAGCTATTCTACCTTTTGCTTCTAGGTAGTCCATTTTTGTCTGTCTTCATTTGTTGAGATAAAAGCAAATAAAATCTAATACACATAGATTGTTATTATTAGAGATAAAAATCTGTCAAGAGGTAGGAAAAAACCTCTGAAATTTACAAAGAAGAAAAAAGCATTTTAAAGTAAAAAATAATCTCTACACAAAGAGGAAGTATTTGAAACACCAGACAAGATGGTAAGAGAGAGATGTAGCTACCCGTGAGTACATTTACTTACCATTCTCAGAAAGAAAAAAACAAGTGTTATCATCATCAGGTGATTAATACAATTAGTCAGTTATTTTAAAATTCAATTGAAGTTATGTTCAAAAAAGACTAATTACTCATAATACTCATAATACTCACTCTGCTAAGGGGAGAGAAAAGACATTGGCTACCACTAGCATCAGAGTTCTGTGGTCAAGGCACCCACGAGGATGCTCTTTTCCCATCCAATGATTTAATAAATATTTACTGACAGGCCTCACCCCACAATGCAGTATGGCCCTCTTAGAATACTAGAGGGTTTTCCTTCGGAGCTTCCTTTTCATGCACAGCTCATTTTCTTGTGTGACTCTTATAAAAAACAATAGGATACCTCTTCATCTAACACTTAACTCGTGCCTAAAGAGCATGATGAGTCCAATTAGATCTAACAAAGCTGAGAATTTCCCTGCTTTGAAACCTCAGTGCTACAGATGCAAAAGTATTTTACTGATAAAGGAAAACCTATACACGTGGAACACAAAAAAATGGAGTCTTTATGCCAGCCAATAATAAATTAGATACTTAAACGTGGAGGTTTCTGCAGATCTTGAACTTAAAAACATGTTGAGCATTTTGCCGAATAGTTTCCAGATAGCTCACGAATAACTCTCTTCCCCCTGCATTTATTATTTCAGATCTGACTAATAAACATCTGAACATAAAAGCCAATTTACTTTCTTTAAAAATCAAACCTTTTAAGTTTAACTAAATACAGTAAGAATGTTTCGTAGACTTGATACTTTTCTTGAGATAGTTTTTAATACAAAATGACAACACAAAGCAACTACATTGTGTGCTAGATATTGGAGTAAAGAACTGGGATTAAATTCTGGCATATATAGGCATGGATATTAGACTCAACAGCCTTGAGATTTCACAATGGTTAGATGTTCAAAAGAATCATTTTATGTCTGTTTAATTTTTAATTACAATTACAAAAACAATTGATATTTTCTTTTGCTTGTGTATTTGAACAACTTGGTATGTTGACTTCCATATTAATATCTGAGTGTAGAAAATGACTGTTGTTTTCTGAGTCTTTGCAGAATTCGAATAAGTGGTGAATCTAAGTAAAAAGTTACCAGCATTTGTTAATAGGTCTCAGGGCCCTCAGGTTCCAAATATATTACAAGGTATTTGCAAACTTCAGTATCCCAGTGCAAGCAGTGGAATACTGTTATTTCACAAACTCACCATATCACAGTACTATCAGCTCCACCCTGGACAAATACGCCGAAGCTTTCTTTCTGTGGATTATAGAATATCAGTTACAGATTTCATTTTCTTAAAGGTTAAAATAGTGCTGCTTGTAGATATTTCTCTATGCCTTGAAAGCTCAGTAAACCCCAAGGGCACCATCACTCCTGACTGTCCCTGTGCCCTCCCTGGCTCCCCGCGCCCTGCCTGGGGCACAGGACCCCATGTCAGCCCTCAGAACAATCAGCCACTGCCCAGTGGCACAGCAGCAGCTCTCCGGCTTTGCACAGCCCTGCCTACCTGGCCTTGGGCCCACGTCCTAGCCCATCCCCAGGGAGATGCCCAATGCCCAAGGCTGGGGCTGCCCTGGTGTCCCCCAGCTGCCCACTCCTGGTTGAGAATGGGATGGGCCCTGGCCCCAGACTCTCCTCTGGCCTCACTCTGCGCTGTCTCCCCATGTGTCTTTCCCTACAAGGCATTTTCAAAGAATCTTTACTGTTTATAATTTTTCTTGAAGATCTATCTTGCATAAAATGCTAAACTTACTATAATATAAGAAATGAAATGCTATGGCAGCTCTCCTAAATCACTCAACAGATTGCCTATATTTTAAACTGTGCTTGTCTGCCAATTTACCACACATTATTTTTACAAATAACTTCATACTGACTGTACACAAAGACTGAATGCTTTAAATAGTGAGCCACATAAATGGGGAACAAGTTAAAGAATAGGAGAGTGAAGTACATGCAGCTTTCTTGCTTTTTTGTTTGTTGTTGTTCAAAGTGAGGGTTCATTCGAGGCCACTGAGCTTTGCTGGGGAGCAGCGTGGGTTGCTGCGCTGCGGCGAGCGCGGTGTCACCGGCTGTGCGTGCCAGCCTGCGACGGCAGCGCCGAGCCTCTCAGCTGCCCTCCCTGCGCTGCCTTGACACGCAGCGAAGTCAGTGGCTCCTGCAGGACCCTTCTCAGGGCAAGACAGGCATTCGCTTGAGGGCACTTCTCTCCTTTTCACCTCCGGAAAGGCATCTTATCTTCTCCTGTCACTGCTGCCGCACCGTCGCTAGATCCCCCATCCAGCTAGTGCTAGCAATGTACTGAGCTGAAGGGATGCCCATCCGAGGTACGAGCGCTGTCAGAAGTGTGGTGTGGCAGGGAACACAGGGCTGTGAGGTCCGTGCTCTCCTTTCCAGCTGTATCTCATTGTGACAGATTTCAGGACTTGGGTTTCAGGTTTTCTGCACATATGGCTGTATTTGTTACATTTAGCCACGTTTTCAAGACTTCTTCCACAACATAATGGAACCCGAGAGTTTCGTATTTTGTTTAAAAATAAACTTGTTCTCATGCAATCTTATGACTCTGGGATTTGAAGTGATAGGCATGTCAAACCTGTAGTTTAACTAGGACTTCTGAGTAGAGAGGAGGAAAGAGACAGAATAAGGACAACTAGAGTGATGCTTGTGAAAAAATTGAGTACATAAGTGTCTTCTTTCATATTATTTTGTTTTCCTCTTACATGTGGATCAGTTACTTCTGAACCTGGAAGAAACAATTCCAAGGAAATTGACATTGTGAACTCTGTCTGGGAGAAAAAGGGAAGAAAGTAAAAATTGCATGAGGAATCTTTAATCCTATGTCCTGACGTCTCCACGTGAACAGTAAGCTCCACAGCAGGTAGACTGACCTGAAGATATGTCATCTGTGTTTTGGTAAACATTACCTTCAAAATTCAAGTGTTAACATCAAGAGAGACACTTGTCTCTGTCCATCTGTCTCTCGGCTCTTCTGGGCTCATATAAGCTGTTTGTCCCATAGCCCAGATCTGCTTTCTGAATGATGAACAGAATTTCCAAATGCTTACATTACTCTACTAGAGTCTGTCATGACTTTTCTTGGTATGTATATAAAGAGAGAAAACTTTCTTACTAAGTTACTACCCTGACTCTGATTTCAGAGTCAATTCTTGAACCATGATATTTACAGGTAATTTATAGTGGGGATTTAAAAGTACAGAATAGTAAAATATTGCTATGCTAGTACTCTCCATGGCTTTGTGGTCCTTATGTCTGACATTTTTTGCCAACAATGTGCTTGAATTTTCAGCCTTCTTACTATATTAAGTTTAATTATCTTGTAGTCAATATTTCTAGGAAATAAAGAGTTATTTGGTGTGTGTTTATTTTCCTTCTGGCAACTTCCTCTACTGGTTTTTACTTTTAATTCTGTATTGACTTAATCCTTGTCATTATCTCTGAAGTAGATATCAGCTATGGGGATTAAAGGTGGACAGTTCCAAGTTTCAGATAAAATTTCAAGAGGAAAATAAATATCTTCCAAATACATTAATATAACTTGCTATTTGTGAATGAATGAGGTTAAAATTCATTAAATTAATCTGAAACTGCTTGTTAGATCAAATGACTGAAAGAAAATATGTGATGAGCATATATGATAGTAATAAACATATTAGAATCTGCGTGTATTGTCTTATTTTAGCTTTTTGCTACATGATCTGGTCTTCATAATTTCAGAATATTCTACAAAGTATCAGGAAATCAATAAAGGCATATAGTGTTTTCCAGCATTTGAACTTTTTTTAATAATTCGGGAATGTCCAAGCAATAATGAGAACTGTAATATACCTCCACAAGTCTTGTGTCTTCCTTATGTGAGGCATTCTGTCACGTTGGATTAAAATCTATCTTACTATCAGAAAGACCTGTTGTTTTCCTCTTTGCCTTTAAAATTATGTACTAACAATAGAAGTACTCACTGAAGAAACCATGGTTACAGTGGGAATAAATTATATTTGCATCACTGTGAGTTCCTTTTCATTTTTGCTGTGTCCTTCATTGTAGACATGTATCCAGCATCTCAAGTAGTAGCAGTTGCTCTGGTATTTAGAAAAACAGAGAGAGCGGGGGCAGAATGAGGGGAGAGAGATTGTAGCTTGGTGTTCTTTTGAGAAAAAGAATTCAAGAAAAAATTCTCGGTCTTCAAAAGTCTAAGTACACCCTTGTGACTCTTCAGCAAGTGGGAGAGGAGCAGGAAGAAACATGCTGACTTGACATTACTTCTTTTCAAATGACATATCAGTTGTCCTTCCTTCTGCATCACTGATGTAAAGCAAAACCAAATCCAAACACATACTAGGCACTTTTCTCCCCGGAATCAGGGCCAGACCAAAAATCAATGGAACAGTTCTCAAAGTAAAATACTGATCAGCAGAAGCTTAAATGTGCCAGATTATTATTCTAGATGGTCAGCAAATAAAGCAATGGATATATCACTTTTCAAAACAAATTAATCATCTCTTCCCCATATATTTATATCTTCTACACCAAAACAGCAAATAGAGCAGAAAACTAAATCTTTCATATTAGAATTTTTCTCAACACAGGATGACATTTACAGCTACAGGGCTTGAATTTCATTTGCATGTACTGTTATATCACATCTGCCTTTTCCTTGGACTATGCTTGGTCTTCCTTTTTCGATAACTACTTTGGCACACAACTTGAAGATGATGAGCCTAGTTGTGGATTAATGGCATGGTTAGAATTCATTCCTTTAGAAGCAAATTATTTTAATTGTGTGAAAGTTGGGTTGGTTGGTCTGCTTCGGGGTTTTTATGCATGCATAATTTTTATAAGATACCTACTGTATTTTTCCCTATGAAGTAGTTTATGCAGTACAGTAGGAAAAGAAAAAACAAACAAACAAACACACACACCCCAAAAAAACAAGGAACCAAAAAAAAATGAGACACCAAACAGTTCCCAACATAGATAAAGATATGCTGTACAAAAAGCTTCCTCATCTCAAAAACTTGAATGAGCAAGCACCTCAAAAGATTGAGTTCAGACTTGTTTTGAACAATTGAGGAGTGCTGCTGTACCTGTGGAAAATGTGTTTGTGCCCATTTCTTTTCATTTTTCCAAACTACAATTGCAATTTTGGTTGCATGTCTTTATTCAGCATGCCTTGGTGAGTGGTGGTATGCACTGTGCTAGAGCATAGCACTGAAGGTATTTTGATCCACCAAAAACACCAAATCAGTAATGCAAGTTTGTACACTTACAAGGAAATTTAACAATTTGCAGAACGATGTCCTCTCTTTTGGAAGAGAAGATTACATACTGAACAGAAAAATGTTAGAGTAGATCAGGAAAGCTGATTTCAAATAATCATAACCCATCCAAATCCATCCTTATCATGTCTGTAAAAATGCACACAGGTTTTCTGTTCAGTGTGAATATTTGTACCTTTTCTTCTATCTCCTGCTTTGTGCTGATATATATGGAATTTTACAAGTACTGACTTAAACTGAGGAGACAACAGTGTCACCTTTCTTGTTGCTACATCTGCACAACTCAGGTTTGGATGATGCCAACACGGTGGAGCTTCTGATGATGAGGATGGACTGGCAACAGAAATGAAGGATAAAAGCAGGATGTAAAAAAAGTTAATTGTTAGGATGTGAAAAATAGAGAAGCGAATTGCCCAGTTGAAAAAGATATGAAGTAAAAATGGACAAAAGAAAGAAAAATAGAAGAAGCTCTGACAAAGGAAAGAAGAAACAAATTAGTGTGACAACATGAGAAGGCATGTTGCCTAATCCAGCAATAAAGGTGTGAGCGCGGAGCTAAGATGTTTTATTTCATAAAAGTATCACCTTATTCTTTTAAAAATCATACATTTTTAGACAAGATAATTTGTATATAGAAAATGTAAAAGCAGTTTAATGCATTTTATTTTTTGTCTGAGGTGTTTTAGCATTACTTACTTTCTGCAGTCTAATATGAGTGAAGTATTTATATCTCAAAAAAGTGGCATTTTTCCTTACGCACCAAAAAACCCCTTTTTAATTATTCTGTGGTCATAGGGGCATGCATCCTTTGTTGCTCTGTGATGTCTTATTCCCTTAGAAAGAGAGAACGTTAAGTTGGAGGTATGAAAAATGCTGTTCTTCTTCAAACCTGAGATCAGTCAAACATCTACAGACTTTTTTATTTCTTCTTCTATCCTGTGCACGCATGGAAACATTTGAGCTAAGATTCTGAAGAAAATTTGGAAAGAGCACTAAAGGAAATGTTTCATCTTTGGAATACATATGTTAATATTTCCTGTCTGTAACTTCCTTGAGGAAAAATTGAGTTTAAACTGGGAAATCTGCAAAAAACCAAAATTGCATTCCAAATAGGAAACACAAATTACAGTAAAACTAGAACAGTTTCATTTTAAAAAATTATCAAAAATAGTATCATTCCAGCAAGAACCATAGAAGTAAATGGAAAAGCAAATGACATTTTTAGAAACAAATAAGTGAACTAATAAAGTGTAATTCAGACAAATTTTGTGACCTGTTAAGAAATGACCAATGGTTTTGGAAATACTTCTGTAAATATAATATTGTGGAGATTACAATTTTTTGTCACTGCTTAATGTTCCATATCAAATGAGCAATGCTTGAAAACTGAACACTGTTAGATATGACTGGAAGGAGAATAAGAAAGCATGAATGTTCTCACTTGGAGTTATAAGCAAGCAGCAGTATCTCCTTGAGTCATACTACTACCAATAATACATTTTTAACAGTTGGAATACAGGCCTTTTCTAGATACAACATTTGCATTGCTTTAATTAAAATTGTATCTTATATCTTCACCTGAACCATATTGAAAATGAGATTATATGAAAGGCTCTTAATACTTGTGGCTATAACAAGACTGGATCTAGGAATAAATCTTAAAAACAGTCTGAAACAAAGAAGGAATTATACCTGGATTAAAGGACGAAAATATTTCCATGTTTAAACTCTATAATGCAGAATTTTTTCGTGACCTAAAAATCAGTTTTTTGAATTGATGGGTTATGTGATAAATTTTAGGTTTAAATAAGTTCCATTGATCTGTTGAAGTAAATTATTCTCTTGTGTTGGTATACTTTAGAATTAGAACAAGGAATGGACATTTTATTCAGTAGGTTGGTCACATTAGCAAGAGTTGCAATAAAAAGAAATTTGGCTCCATGCTCATATGCAGCTGGAAAAAATAGAAATCTTAGTATCTTCTGCAGTTCGAAAAATCCAAGCAGCTCCTTGCAGGATGTGAGAGTGATCTGGAATAGAAATCAGAACTGCTTAGTAGATGTTTTGATCCCAGGAAAACTTATTTATTTCAAGAGCAAGTTGCTTTCTGCAATATTTCATGAATTGTACAAATGGCTTTATTTGGATGCATTTGGCTGTCATTTCTGATGCATGAAATGTGAGCAGCAGATGACAGTACGGCTGAAAAAGCCTCCCTTTATAATTTGCTGAGGTCTTAAGAAGTTTCCCATTGCTGTTGTTGCTATTATTTCATTGTATTGGGAGACTGTGGTATATTATAGAGTCATAGAATCATTATGGTTGGAAAAGACTTCTAAGATCATTGAGTCCAACCATTAATGTAACTGTTCCAGGTCCACCCCTAAATCATGTCCTTAAGCACCACAAAGTCAATTTTATGGACAGAAATAAAAGTATCCAGTTCTAATTTAATTAGTTTTGCAACTCTCCCATATAAAAAAGGCATATAACTTCAAAAGACTTATTTTCTTAGATTTATATTACAATATTTAAATAGAATGATGCATGCAGGGCTATACCTGCAGAACATTAAAGGACCAAAAAAAGGAAGTGTCCGTTAAGTGTAAGGCCTCCACATATATATCCTCTATATATTAACTTAATAGGACTTGTTGTGTTCTAGATAATGTTCTAATGTATTCTGATAGAGCAACACAATTCATACTGATTAAAAGTGTATTTCACATTGTTTTTGTCAAAATCCAAAGAAAGGTGAAGAGATGGCAAAAAGTACTGAAATCCCTGTCCTCTGCAAACCCGGGAATATTTTTAATTTATGGATGAGATTTACAAAGTACTTAAGATCTAATTTACATTTCAAAGTCCCTGCCTTGGATGTATGCACCCATAGCTGTATGACAGTGAGCAGATGCAAAGATTACCCAAACACTGATGCTGTCCCACAGCCAGTTAAATAAAACTGATGGCATAGCTGATGAACGTCTGAGGACAGAGCCCTGTCCTGCCAGGACTTTATGTCAGATGTCTTATTCACAAAATGTTGCATATACAACAGAAGGCTGATGGGCAAAAGCCTGCCTCAGTTATGAGCCCATTTGAGATGAGAGGTTTTGGGTCACATTCCTATTATGCCTGATAGAAGGTAGGTGTTATGCCTGATATAGGTATACCTGACCTGCACTTTGGGCAAATTCCTTAAGCTGCTGAATGGGAAAGTGTAAAATCTCAGTCCTACATGTTCAAATTCTTCCATTTCCTGCAACCAACAAAGTGTCCTTTGGGCCAGAACTGTAACATAAAGACTGGAATCCTCACCTGTGGTGTACTGAGACCGAAATACCTCTTTTGGATCTAAGTATTTAAAACACTAAAGGAGTACAGGTAGAATGACCTCTGAAAGAAGGTTGAGCCAATCAGACCTCCAATGATTTTCACACTGACTTTGGCAATGAAGTCCCTGCTTCAAATTGGATGAAATAGGACTTTGCACTTTCACATGCCTTAGCAGATGAACTTTAACTGCTAAGATATTGGTTATTCTGTTACATATGATGGTCTTTTCTTCATAACAGATTACTAATTTTCTGGACAATTAATAGGAAAAGATTTATACCAAGGTATGTCAGTCAGAAAGAATCACCTATCTGGCTATTTTTAGACATTGATCTTAAATCAAGTGTAGATGCTTAAATTCTCTCAGTTTTTCAGCATTCCAATTCATTATTGGCTTAGGCAGATAAATAATTGCTTCCAGATTTTCCCTTTAGGCATGTTGTTGCATAGTTTGGCAGGCTGCATACTCAAATCAGAGATGGATTCTTTGAGAGGTTCTGTGAGATGGCAAGAGGTTTGAGATCATAGTACTCAGAATTGCAATAATTGCATTTGTTTGAGTGCTTAAGTATAAGCTGTAAGTTTAAATAATAGCAAACATTTTCCAGTCAAAGTTACCTAAAACTTTATAACAAAATCCTGAATCTTGGTCTGCTTTTACTTTTTAGAGATTTTAAATCATATCCACAGACTTACAGCCAGGCTGAATGCTAAAGGAAACCAGTCAGAAAACCTGTATGAATGAGATAGGAGTTGCAATGCAAGTTTGCAAGATACCTAATAATGATGTTATATTATTCAAATTAATATTACTACTGCAATGCTGGATAATTTAGAAGATACATTAAGACATTGTGAAAAATAATGAACTGCTAATGGAAGACATGTAAATCGCACTAAAAAAACCTCTCACGGTAACATCATAGATTTATGTAATACAATTTTACTTTTTTTATTTGCATAATTAACATACATAGTTAGTATGGATATAAGTACATATAATCAAATATAATGCTTCTGAAATTCACAATGAGAGAAGGAATACAAATAGAAGTCACCCTGTAAAGGGAATGTCTCAACAAAGTATAATTGGGACGAAAATTCTTCAGAATGCTCTTTACCACCATGTCACCTTTCTTTCTCATGACTCTTCATAAGAATTGTCTAAGTAATGTGAATTGGGATTTAGTCATGTGCTAAATCCCACCTAATTAGAAATTAGGCCCATTTCAAAGTTCTCTGATTTATATAACAATGCAGTTAATCTACTTCCCAAGACCCTCTCTAATTTTTTAATAGTTCTCTTGGCACTTAACATTAGTCACTGATACTTAAAGGAGTGTCGTTGATACTTAAAGGAGGCTGCTTTGAACAGCGTGATCACCTGTCTCACAAGCAGGGCTCTGCAGATATTGAGATTTAAGAGAAAAACAATGCTGACTGCATCAGCATTATAGTAATTTAAAAAAAGAATGCAGCTATGTTAGATGGACTGGTGTGTTGGATGTGCATGGCAACAGGGGTGGCTTCTGTGAGAAGCTGACAGAAGCTTCCCTGTCTGACAGAACCGATTCCAGCCAGCTCTGCGATAGCCCCACTTCTGGCCAAGGCCCAGCCCATCAGCAAAAGTGGTAGTGCTGCTGGGATAACAGATTTAAGGAGAAGGAAAAACTGCTGGCAAAAGCAACCAGAAAGACAGAGAATATGTGAAAGCAATAACAGCGTTGACACCAAGGTCAGTGGAAAAGGCAGTGCGGAAGGACATGCTCCAGGCAGATTTCTCTGCAGCCTGTGATGAAGACCATGGTGAAGCAGGCTGTCCTCCTGCAGCCCACAGAGGTCCACAGTGGAGCAGAGATCCACCAGCAGACCATGGAGAATGTGCCTGTGGATGGAGCAGGTTTACTGGAAGAACTTGTGAGTCTGCAGTGGAACAATGCTGGAGCAGTGTGATCCTGAAGGGCTGCACCCTGTGTGAGGGACCCACACTAGAGAAGGTCAGAGAGAACTGTCTCCCATGGGAGGGACCCCTCACTGGAACAGGAGAAAAGTGTAAGGAGTCCTGCCCCCGAGAAGAGAGGAGAAGCAGAGAAGTGTGATGAACTGACCACAGCCCCCATTCTCCTTCCCTCTACACTGCTTGGAAGGAAGAGGTGAACAAAATTGTGAGTAAAGCTAAGGCTAGGAAGAAGGGAGGGCTGGAAGGTGTTTCAAAGATTTCTTATTGTACTCTGTTTTGGTTGATAATAAATTAATTAAGTTCACCAAGTCAAGTCTGTTTTGCTCATGATAGTGTTGGGTGAATTACCTCTCCCTGCCCTTATCTCAACCCAGAAGCCTTTTGTTATATTTTTTCTCCCCTGCCCAGCTGAGGACAGGAGGAATAGAGCAGCTTTGGTGGGTACTTGGTGTCCAGTCAGGGTCAACCCACAACAATTGGACCTGTCTCGGTCGGTGATCAGAGGCACTTTCTCTGACAAGCTGGATCAATAACTTCCTGGAGCAGTCATCTGTAATTCTGGTGAGACAGTATCTCTGTTAGTTCCCAGCTGAGATGGGAAGATTGTAGTGAATCTATACATACTGGTAATTTATATTGATTCTTATCTTCTGTTAACTGTTACTGTACTTTCGTGTTGTCATGATTTTGTACCAAAATTCATTCTACTTCACAAGCTTTTGTGTGAGTCAGGTCCTCAATAACCTTCCTGTTGTAATGCTGAATGAAAAAATAACGAACCATAGTGAATTCTAAGAGGTTGCATAATTAATACAGTCAGTGAAAACTACAGGCTATTTTCCAGGACCCTGTGGTGGACAGAAATGTTTGTGTTAGGATGAAGTCAAGAAAAATTTCTGGAGCTTGTATTTACTATAATTCACTAAATAAAACATGCTAGTAAGCCAAAGTTATCACATTTCACGCCATTCACCTTCCCACTCTGAAATAGATAGTATTTTCCACTACTTGTTCCAACAAATAGGGTGTCAAAGGCTTTTGCATTTCTTAAGCTTTTATAGCACCAGAGTATTTGCCAGCATTGTCAGGTGTGAGCAGTGAATGTCAAGTGGATTTATCTGGGCATTCAAAGCAATTCTTCATGTGCTCTACTTTCAATTATAGCTCCAGTTGACTAATTTGCAATGTTGTGCCATTTTTTTCATCAGAAATGAATCAGTCATGCTTAGAGGTAATGAGCCAAAGTGTGTGGGCATGTCCTCACCAGCACACAGGGCAGAAACCAAAATAAGTTTCTCATAGCATCAAAAATACCATTTTACATGTTTTCTGGCTTGCCAGCCACAAGTTAAAATAAGCAGCATATAGATCCACTACTAGAAAAAGGATTGTGTTTATAAATGTATATAATATGTATATATTTAATCAGTTTGGAAAATGACTCATTGCCTACTATCATTTTTTTCCATATATATAACAGTTATTGTTGTGTTCCAGTTGAGTGTAATGTGCTCAGTATCAGGACAGAAAATACCTTGTTTGGAATCTCATCACAAGCCTATCCACATACTTCGACAGCTTTAGAACTGAAGCATAGTTTCTTTAATAATGTGATTGTTATATTGAAACAAAAATGAAGATGCAAAGGTTTCTACTTCCTTAAGCAAGAAAAGGAAACTATGTCCTTAACTAGCTATAGTGCCCCAATAAACATTATAATAAAAAATTCTGCCTGAAGTGGGTGGAATCAATGCCAAGACTGTATGCAGTCAAATATTGCCGCTTACTCAAAAATTTGTCATTTTTTAAAAATAACTTGCCTACAGAATGGGTTAGGTCTTCTGAGAGAACATTTTCATCTCTCTTTATAAGAGCACACTCAGGATACACATAAATATTGATCATTTATTTTTAATATATGAGTCATAACTAGAAAAGATTAAATGACAACCTAAAAGAAGATAGGACAGTTTAGTCATTATATTCATCAGTAAAATAAAAATAAAGTGCAAACATGATACTTTGTGATAAATAATTTAATCTATTCTTAGTTTAACCCCAGATTTAGAAACTTTGCTTAAAAATTGTAATACTACTCTAAGTAAGAAGACGATTTTGAATAGCAGAAAAAATACATATTACTTTGAACACTTATACTTGTTACTTAAGCTAAATTCTTGTTGAGATCATGGAAGGCTGTTAGCAGGAAAAGTGAAAGAATGTCTTGATAAGCAGCAGAACCCCAATGTTACATTCTCATTTACTCAATATAAGAATCTTCAAACCAAAGGAATCAATGGGAAAAAGATTCAAACTACAAATAAAGAGGACCAAGAGATTCGCAGTATAATTTTTAGACTGTAGCAACTCATTACAACTGGAAACTCCAAAATGAAATTCTGTCTATGTAAGGGCTTGAAGGAAAGCCAGCAGAAGGAGTACATACACATAGAAATCTGTTACTTTTAATTCCTTTCTCTGAGTGCTGTAAATCAGAGGCTGTTTGGAGGAAAGTCTGAGCTCTATTAGTGTTCACAGGTCATAAAAGCAAATTTTGGCAGGGCTAATGTGTCTAGTCTGTTGAGTGACTAAATAGAACATGGACATTCAGTCAGAGAGATCTGAATAAATAAGAAGGTATAGTCTGGAAGAAAGGATACATCTGAAGAATTGGAACTAATTACCATTCCATGCAGTATATCCAGAAACATAAGAATTTTCCTGCAATATATTATTAAAGGTAGGGCATTTATTACAAAAACAAAGATTATTTTGCAGTTTGCATTCTTCTATAATTCCTCTCTCTGCCATTAATTTCCTCTGTCACCTGTGGAAATCACTGAAGCCCAGATCACGAAATACATTTTGGGACCCATACATTTTGGTAAGTCACTGATGCTTACATTTCTTCAGGATCTCAGTATTAGAACACACAATACTCTACTTAGTACAAAGAGTTCATGATAGCATTTAATGTAATTCTGTGAATTAGCTCCAGGATCATAGATACAAATGGAAGATACACAAGGTTCTCAATGGAAAGTCTTGGATCAGGGAAATATGGAAAGAAGTCTTTCACAGAATAGTTCATTGTGAGGACACTTTGTAAGAGAAAGATTGACAATCACTGAGTAGCTCTCAAATATACTGAATAAGCTTAAGGACTCCTGGAGAAAAGTAGTAGGGCACTATGTGCATTAAATTGAATGACAGAAGCATGAACATAGAGGACACCAGGGTTTGAAATTTCCAGGAAGGAAGAACTTGGGGGACATCTCTGGAGCAGAAGGTCTGAAGTTCTGGGAGAAATAGAGGCCCCTGAAGCAAGAAGTACTAGAAGCTACTACAGGTCTTACATGGGATTCAGGGATGAAAATATGAGTGTAATCCTCCTGTCATCCTTGCAAATTCTTTCTACACTTTGTCACCTTGTGTGTTTCTTAGAATGAGCTCATTGACTCAGGCATTGGGCTGTGCTCTTGGGTCTCCATGTGTTCCAGACCTGCTGGTGCAGTCCAGCTGGCTCAGAGCATGTGTGGAATGAGCCCATCATGTTCTACATCTACCTGCATAGAAACACCGCCTTAAATTGAAACCAACACAGAATATCTGTGCCGTTAATTCCAAGTCATGTCCTATGTGGAAATTTGGTTTCTTCATAAAACATCCAGGTGAGCCTAAAGAAGCCACCAATGATACTTTGGCATCAATGTTAAAATTTTTACAACTCCTGATGGCATCCTTTTTTCCTGGGGTGTTGTGTTTGCTGCTAGTACTTAGATTAAGCACTAGCATTTTAAAATGAAACTGACATTTCTAAAAGAACTGACAGTGAATAACAGTATTTTACCAGTGCAAGGTAGTGATAGCAACACACATACAACCTTAGGTGGTGTTCAAAGGTACATGAAACTACACAAAATTGTTCATAAATAGTTTTGAATATCTGTAAGGGGCTAATTTCTTTCAAAGACCAGAGCGCTTCTTACTAATTAGGGGTTTTTTTCCAGTGAGGGAATTTTTATGAATTTAACTACTGGACAAAGGAACCTAATATGATATTTAAAAGTCCATAAAACTCTGTGAGTCTCATTCAGTCTCAATAAAGCCAGATAATTGCCACTGACTTCAGAAGATAATGGATCAAACACATGCTAAACATGACATAACAACATCTGTCACCACGTGTATGTGTGTGGAATATTGTTGTCTTATTTAGGTTGTTCATTATTTCTTTCACCTTATCATCCTGTATAAATCAGTGTGTGTTAAAACATTGCTCCTTTTTAGTGGTTCTAGATGCCTAATAACTCTTAACTTCTGCTGTCAGGGAGAAGTCTGTCACACAGACAGTGTATTTTACATTTTAAGCTGGATGAATGAATGCTTTAGACTACCTTTAGCCTGAAGTCCTGTCTCACAATAGAGGCCAAAAGGCTTTTATACCCTATACCATCTAGTTTTGAATTAAAATAAACATGTTATAGCTTAATCTATGAAAGAGGTAGCATATGTATGTTACTAATATACATCTGTCGTGAAGTTGTATAAATATTATTTAGCAATTAGAAGCAGACTGTTATCAGCTTAGTTTTTGTTCTTTGAAGAAAAACACTGAAGTGCCAGAGCACGCCAAGAGAAGGGCAACAAAGCTTTTGAAGGGTCTGGAGCACAAGACCTGTGAGGAGTGGCTGAGGGAGAAAAGGAGGCTCAGGGTAGACCTTACCACTCTCTACAACCACGTGAAAGGAGGGTGTAGCCAGGTGAGGATCTGCCTCTTCTCCCAGGCAACCAGCAACAGGACAAGAGGAAATGGCTCAAGCTGCCCAGGGGAGGCTCAGGTTGGATATCAGGAGAAATTGCTGAAAGAGTTATTAAGCATTGGAATAGGGTTTCCAGGGAAGTGGTGGAATCACCATCCCTGAAAGTATTAAAAAATGAGTAGACGTGGCTCTTTGTGATATGGTTTAATGTCCATAGTGGTATTCAGTCGAAATTCAGACTTGATGATCTTGGAGGTTTTTTCCATGATGATCCTATGACTATATTCTGTGATAAGTATATTTTATTATCTTCACATTTTTCTATGTAATAAGTATGATAAAAATGCACAAAACAAGAAATCAATGTATGTTTTTGTAACCTGTCACTGAAAACAGTGAAGGAATCTATTGTATTCCATTGTAAGTTCTTATATTTACTGCTAAAAGATTTTTTTTTTTGCATGTGTTGTACTGCTGTCTGCATAATTAGAGAAGGGAAATGTTAAAAATGCTGTGTTAGTACATTGAATTGGTTTAACTGCACAAGTTAATGAGACTATAACCTAATCATAGTGTCAGATACGGTTATGCATTTTGTGGCAGGAAAAATCATTGAGTCAAGTCATTCAGATTTATTGAAGACAAAAATCAAGGAAAGAAAAACGCACTTTTCCCCGGCTTTCTTTTAAAGGTCTGTTTTCAATATGAAGTTTAAAATTGCACAGATGATTTGATCTGTGGTTGCCTGAAAGTGTTGCTTTAGATGAGTTTCTTGTTTTAGCATCTCTTTTTCTAATTTATAATACTTTTTATCCATGTTTTCCCTTTTGCAGAGAGAACTGGTGTAGCACAACCAATGACCTTATATCATGTTGAAGCAGCAATCCTACTGTGCAAATTTTATAATTGTAAATTACCTGAAACATATCTGAGAAACCAAATGTATTTGACTCTCAGCATTTGATTTATCTCTCCACAGGAGTTCCTATGTCTACATTGCAACTAGAGGTGATTGCAGCAACTATAACTATACTTAAACTTGCTTTCATCCAGCTGGCTGAAGAAATCATTGCACGAAAGTCATACCTGTAGTTAAGTTTCTGAAAGTATGATCTCATAGGCCCACAAGGAAATCTGAGCTGATAGCTTTTGTTGACTTTACTGTGCTAAATTTATTCTATATTAGGTATATCTTTTTAGACTGTACCCGTACATCTCATGGGAAGGGTCAGCATGACCTTAGAAATTATATATATATACATATATATATCTATATCTATATATATCCCAAGAATACTGGCCTGAGGGTGATTTTTAAAATGTTTATCTTATAGCCATAGTATTTCATGTTTGTTACAATCAGAAAGGAAGTAGAATGGATAAGAGAGAATTTTTTTCAAATTTTGGAAAAAGAGGCCCACATTTTAAAAAACTGTGGTCTGTGTCACTGCTATTATAATAATCATAGTGTAGGAAGAGATGTTTCAGCAAAGGCATTTTTTTCAAACTAGTAAAAGGATGTTGGGGGAGTTGTCTTGAAAGATTATTTGAGAAGGTGATGACTTTTTGATTTCCAGTCAAGTTTTGGCATTACTCTGCAGTATAACTTGCAAGAAGAATTACATGTGGTGGCTACTGCAATGGTTATTTCCTCTGCTGAAGACACTTATAAGATGTTGCACAATATATATAAGTTTTTTTCATATACTACATCAATGACACGTTAATATGTTATGATGTATTCTTCTTAAAGCAATGACTTTTAAGGCATTCAGTTTCTTCATGAGAAATAATTTAATTGTCCCTGTCAGGACCTAACCCAGATTCTTCCATTGTTTTTACCATAAAAAGTGTGATTTTTTTCTTTTTCAAAATTTAATAGTAAACAGTGAGTATGGAATTGAAAGGCACCCTCTTTTGAAACCATGATTTTTTTCAAAATGAACACCTGAATTCCCATCATCTTTAGCATTCCTCTCTAAGAATAGTGTATTTGAAAACACAGGATTTTCATCTCAGTGATTAATCTAATAGGGGAAAAATCTTCAAAATACTTCTCAGCTTTCTCCCATTAATATGTCAGTAAGGCTTTTAACTTAATTATTTTAAAATATACTTACGGATTAATTGTTTTACATTCAAATAATGTTCTTTTATAATAGCCATTTGAGACTCTTTCTATTCCTGGTACCTCCACTTGTCTTCTCTAAAAGAATCCTTTGGAGTCTTGCTTCTGTTATTTAAACTACAAATAGATATCACAGTAACACATCAATCTACAATTCAATTCTATCATCAGTATAATCTAGAGAAAACTATCAATAGCTATATAGAGAATTATTCGTTATTCAAGTCCTAGTTCTCCTGCTATAAATAACTTTATTTTTCTGTAAAATAAAATCTCTACAGGCAAGTGAATTTTAGTATTTCCAGTTGTTTAAATATTGTAAGAAAGGACATAATGATTTCACTACATAATCACAGTTTTAGAAGTATCAATTTATTTAAAAGATTCTCATATATATGTTCGGGGATTAATTTTACATACTAGAATTAATATGGTTATAAAATGTTGGTTAAAATGGTTATTGTTTAATACGGTTATTATAAGATGTTGGACAAAAGTGTTTGAGAAATAGTTATTAGTCTAGGACAAGTACACTGCTTTTGAGAGAAGCAGTGGCAACTTAAGTCAGAAAAACTTAATTTTCTATTGGCAGAAAATTCTGTTGGAAAAACTCTCGACCAGTTCCTAAAGTAGACATTTCCATAATTGTTACCATCAGTTCAGTTTGTGTGGGCACGGATGACTCGCTGCAGCATGTGCAGGAACGTCTGCAGTCACACGCACGTCGCCGCTGAGGCGCCCCTGGAGCCGCCGCCTCTGCCTCCTGGTGAGGTGCCGCAGCGCGCTCGGCCGCCTGCCCACGACAGCAACGTGCTAAACGACCCCCGGCTCCGCAGGGAACCTGACGCGCTGACCATCTTCTTTCCAAATGTCTTTCCAGCTGACGCATCACCTCCCTTCCCTCCCCACCTGTTGCTGTTGTTAGAGCAGGGCACAGAACCCCGAATCACCGTTAGCAGGCGTGTGCCCTCTGCAAATCCGTGCCTGCTCAGCCGCCGCATCACGCAACCGGCTGGAGCTGAGGGTGTGCTGCTCCGCACCGCCGCTGCTGTCAGCGCGTTTACAGAGCACGCCTCGAGCCCCAGAGATTTCATGTCTCATGTAGATCAGGGAACAGATTCTACTAGGCCACTTGATCTGCCTGGTAGGCAAAATAAAAATGTGTCAGACAAAAAGACATATTCTGCTACAGCCAAGCAGGGTCCAAACCCTACTCCACACTCAACTATTTGACATTTGTAGCTATGAAGTTCAGAGACACTCACAAAACTTCTAGTGGAAAGACAGAGACATACTAATTTGAAAATAGGCATATTTTTTTCTACCTATATATTTCGAGAATTAGAACTGGGATGCTTCTGTGCAAAGGAGTCAGAGGAATTCTGAAAAATTAAGAGTTTTTAGAAGATAAAACTTTAAAAAATGCTAGAAAATTTATTAAAATTGTTCATCAACAACCTTAGTAAGACGACACACAAACATATGAATCAATGTAGCTAACACTCTGAAATGGGAGCAACAGTTAAAATTGATTTATAAATTGTAGAAATTGCTTCTGAGAGGCCTCCTTGGGGAAATTAACACTCAGGCCTGTCCTAGCATAAAAAAAGTAGTTGCCTTCCTTCTTCCACTTTATATTACTAATGGTGAGGTTGTGAAATTAAGCCCATTTTACCCACCTCACCCAAAAAAAAGATTACTAAATGATCCAAATTCTTTAGCATCTCTATTTGTGTATACAAATTCTCACATTTATTCAAAATCAGTGCACTTTGCAATAAACCTTTGCTCTGAAAGTCAATTTATAGCTTTTTGTTGAAAAGTAGCAAATAATTGCACTAGCACTTGAGATTACTGGTGTGCTCTGTGAATTCCAGGTCATAAAACCACTCAGCATTTTGTTGCCCATGCCATTTGACAGAGAGTCACAGAGAGTATTTGATCCTGGTACCAATTAACTCACTGAAAACTGTCAACGGTGCATTTACTTATCATGAAAAGTGATTCACTATTCAGGAATGGAAGATACTTGCTAGAAGTAAAAAAAGTAAAAAAAAAATATCACACAATTTCCTAGGCATTTGATTTTATTTGAACTCATGTTTCTTCTGTTAAATTTAAGGAAAATATCCATTCATCTTGCAGATTATGTGCTGGAAACAAATAACCTCATTTGCTTTTTCTGTTTACCCATACAAGTGTTCCTGTATCATAATTGTTCAGCAAAAGGTTCATTCTAAGACTTCCTGAATTAGCAGAAAGATTTTAACTTAATACACTCATCATAAGGCATCAACAAGCAATAATAGCACATAGCTCTTTTAATTTTTGAAGGTACTTTAAACGTTGATTAATTAATTGGACAACTTCATTGATGCTAGTAGCAGATGTTCACATATTCTCTAGAATGGAACACTGCCTTCAATGCAATTCCAACCGAGCATGCAGCATTTTCTCGCATGCAATATTACAAAAGAGCACAAAAAGTACTACAAGCTGCTATAAGGGCAAGACTGGATCATATCAAAGCCAACTGCAAGATCTGTTGAGTCAATGTACTTCTTTTTTGTGTAGTCTTGTGAAATCTTATATATTGAAATACAGAGGGCATGCTAAGGCACTGATGTATAGCTGAGCTCTCTGTGTACTGTGTGCTCTATGTGCTATAAAAATAACAGAAGGCTTGAAAGGGCAGTGTGATGGCAGCATGAATCATTTCATAAACGTGTTGTGAACCGTTCTCTAACAGAAATTTCTAAAAAAATGGTTTAAATGACATCACTGGTATTCCTAACATAGAGAGAAATTATCTGTCTTAAACCTTAGTGGGTTTTTGAGTAAGAATAGTAAAATAAGAGTTTTTATAGCCAGTGATGTATAAGAAACATTCCAGGTTTCCCCTCCTGATAACCTGCAACCCTTAGAGCTGGACCAATGAAGGTCAGTTTTTAAACGAGTGTGAAGTGAGACTGAAACTCAGTCTTTTGGATATATAGCAAAAACCTTCAGCCCCACTAATACTGCATATTTTTGTAGGTGTGTACCTTATTGCAATATGTTTGGACAAGCTGGGATGAAATGATTTTGTTTAAAACAGGCACAGTTTTCTGACACTTTGAAAGCTGTTTTCATTGTCTGATATCAGTGAGCATCTCCTGAGAAACTGAAGTTCGTGTATCTCCTGTTCTTTTCTGAAGAATTTCATATTGGAATCTTTGCCCATCATTGGCCTTGTATCATTCCCCTCTTTCTGGCTTTTGTCAATTTGAGTTCTTTCCTTTGTATTCCCTTGAGGGCAGAAAGCTGTGAAATTGTATAGTGTGATTGTGTTTTATTCAGATTTTGCTTGCATGGCCTTGAAGTTAACATGATGCAAGGGCAGAGCTCAGAATGCATTGTTGAGTGAAGACACTGCTCTCAAAATGTTTTTGTCATAGAATCATGTAAACTTGTCTATTGTGAGACACCTCCTCCGCCTGCACACAATATTTTCTGATACCATTGGCCAGTTTTGATCAAATTTGACATTTCAGAATATTTAAATATTATTTAAATATTTATTAAAATGGATAGTTGTATAGAGAAAAGAAATCCTATTAGTGTTTGCATGGAGAAAAATGCTATTAAGATATCTTCTCAGTATACATAAGGCAATCCAAGAAAATATTTGTCTTTGAATAAGGACATATGAATATTACAATCCCTTCCTGAAGGCATTACAAAATCTAAAGTTTCACTGAAGGTTATGTTTTCTTTGATTTTTCATGACATCAGTGAACTTCAAATGAATTTTTGGTCATTAGCTTCACAGATCTACCAGCTGATTTTCTCAAGAATTGCCAAGTGATTCAGGCAAATCTGGTGATTGAAGTGTTTACAAAATGAAATTGTTCAAACCACTTGCTTCCACACTTCTTGTCTAAATGCAGCTACTTCCAATTCTACAAAATATGATTTTTAATTTTTTTCGTCTTTGGACTTTGCTAAACTGAAATGTTGCACTGATATAATTTGAACCGGCTTTACTATGTATAAAGATGAAGTAGCTAGGATTGCTTATTTAGAATATTATTTTATTTTTAAAAAGTATCAGAAGAATTCTGTAAATCCTAGCTGGATTTGATCCTTTTGCATTCCTTCCAATTTAACATATTCCATGAATCTGTGATTTCTTTCCTTACTACTATAAACCAACCATCATTGCTAGCTAACTTAATTGTTTTAGTCAAAAACATCAGCCATAATTCATTGTTTTAACTACATCAATAAGATTTCGCTGCTGTGATAATGAAATTTATTTCATTTAAAATATAATACATTTCATGATTACACGCTGTATGTGGTATGTCTGTTTGTTTCCCCTAGAGGGAAGATATATCAAATTTATTAAGTTCCTACAAGTTTCATGAAAACAGCTGTATAGGAAACAACTGCTGCTAGTGAGAAACAAGCTGAGTCTGCCTTGCTGGATAGGTCTGGCTATAATTTTTGCTTTCCCCCTTATTTCAAATACATGCAGCATATTCTAACATACATGCAGGGAGTTAATGATATATTTCTATTGTATTTGGTTGGTTTGTCCATTTTTTACTTTTTTCCTCTTCCATGTTTCACTCTATACTCTGCCACAGTTGCATGGTTCATAATTTCCTGACTTATTCTCACTTCAGTCCCTACCTGGACAACAGAGAGAAGACACCCAACAGACATCGTTCCTGAGAACTGGCATGACTCGTCAGCATCAAGTCTTTTTCCTCCCTGTGGGTGCACATTGGAAAAAACAATCATCAAGTAAATTTACTTCTTCGCAATTAGCTATTTTTATTATTTCTTTCTAGTTGTCAGTAGAAATGTAAGTCACATATGAGAATTTCTAGCATGGGATTGTAGTGCCCTGGGGCAGGACAAGCAAGTTCCCTTTTTTTAAGCCTTTAAGTCCTTGACTCTTAAATGTAACGAAATGTGCATAATGATAACAAACATTTCTATGGATTATCTCAATTTTATTCATAGTTGTTTTTCCTTGTAAATAGAATGGCAATTTGCTGCATAGCACATATACTGTCTCCCAGAGTTCAAGAAGCATTTGGACAATGCTCTCAGGCACATGGCATGATTCCTGGGGTGTCCTGCACAGGGCTGGGAGTTGGCTCAATGATCCTGATGGGTCCTTTCCTGTGCAGCATATTTCACAATTCTATGATTTCTCACTGCAGCATGCTTTGGCTATCTTTTTTTTTTTTTTGGCTGAGGCTATAGTAGTTTCTCTTTTACCAGTTTTTGAAAACATATTAAAAATTTCTGAAAAATTATTTCATTAAATTTTCTCTTATTTTGTTCTGTTCATCAAGCTTCTTTTGGCTTGCACCACGCTTCCCAAAACTGGTTAAGTGCCTTCTGTGTGGAAATTGAAGAACATGGGACAAAACTTCTTACCAAAAGTGTTTGACAAGTACTAGCAAAGTGAAAGAGTGCTTCTCAATCTGAATTGTATATCCGGTATGCACAGGAAAAATTATTTGTATATCCCATAGGGCTGCAAGGAAACCCAGGATAATTTTCCTCTGATTCTGGGGATAGGGCAGTAGCTGCTGACGGTGATGGTGACAGCTCTGCCTCCCCTGCAACACCTGAATAATGAATGAAGAGTCTTCTGCTCACCCTCAACTACCCTTTTCCTTTCCAACGGATATCCCCTGAGACAACATCAGGCCAAAAGAGGTCAGAAGATAGCTTATTCCAGAGACTGTTCCCAATAGGCAGCATGCACAAGACTTCACCAAGCTGAATGCTATGTCATTTTCCAACATTATTCTCCCACCAGGCTTTGCAACTTCTAAACAATTTTGTGCCCTCACCATGGCACAGGTGATAGAAGCATTCAGTTTTGTTACATGAAATAGCACTATTCTGATGGACTACAGCACATACCTCACATTGTTGCACTCAAAACAAACTGGAAAGTGTAAACAAAAAAAAATGCCTACCTAGAGTTGGGGGAGGAAAGGGTGGGGTGGAAATTACCTTGAGCCAAATACTATGAAATGCAGGCACTCAACCACTCAAGCGCTCTCTGGCCTCAGCATCAAAACCAGCCCCTAGCCTTTCAGCACTACAGCATCGTTTTTTAGGAATATGAAGACAGCTTTTTGGCTATCATCCTCCATCTCTTGTGCTACCCAGTCTCATTGTTTTCAGGCAGAACCTTGGTTAGCAATACCTTCCAGATCAACTGTTCTTAACCAAGAGTTGTGTTCTTCCGTTTGGAAGGTTATGATCAGTGATGAACAGACTAAAAAGGAAGTTCTTCCTCGTCATCATCATCATCATCACATCAGGTACAAGCACTGTATTGAAGAAAAAGATATTAAAAACAACAGACTGCCTACACAAATGTGAGTCCCTTTTGAGTTTCACTTTTGACTGAATTTCTGTTCCTTAGCCTGCTTTTGGGTTTCTGGGTTTTTTTGGGTCTGTTGTTTTATGATTGTTTGGTTGTGGTTTGTTTGTTTTTTGGGTTCTTTTACTGAGGCCATGAAAAATAGCTTAATTAATTCAGGAGGATGAACTAGCCTCTTCAGTGACTCATTTTCAAACTACCCTCAAGTGTTTGCTGTGGGATGCTCTTCTGAGTCATTGTTTTGCCTTCCCACTTGCTTACCAATAGCTATCCCGATTTAACTCTTAATGAAAAATGACATTGTCCTGAAAGAAGAGAAGCCTAATGGGGAATGAGTCAGGCTGAAGAACTTTAGGTATAGATATACTTTTATTCAGTAAAATCAACCTGTAGTCACTAAATCCAAGATCTTTTTTGTTTTCTCTTTACTTTGTTTACTCTTTACTCTTTTTTAACAACCTCATTATTTAAAAAAAACACCACATTTAAAGTAAGAAAATTTCTTTTCAGGTCAGTGACTATGGTAGAAAAATCTGCAGGCTATCACACCTATTACTGTACATACTGCAGAATAGGCTAACACTGGCTTTGTAGTGTCAGAAGCTACAGTTTCTAGTATCAAAATATTTTTGGCTTTATTGATACCTCGAATAATGTTAGTCATATTTGTATCCAATCCTATGGGTCTATAAAAGCACTGCCCAGTTAAGTCCCTTTTATATCTAACTCCAAAGTAGGTTTGAATGAGAAAAAGAATCTCTTCTATCTTTCTATCTCTTTTTATTTCCTAAAGTGGATCAAATCCTTACTGTCTAATACTGTCTTGGAGCTTATATATATATATGTACAATTTAAGAACACTGTCCATCCTTCAGTAAAGGTGATCTAGATAGGGAAACTACTTACCTTAAACTTCAGAGTTGTTGGGTTTTTTCTGCATAATTGAGTTAAATTTTTAAGTGAGTGAGTGGCATAAAACAGAAAAGAAAATTAGTATTTCTTGCTTTGTTATGAGTTAGTTTTTTGAGCAGATGCAGAGCTTTGAATAATTGCACCATGTACTGATTACACTTCTGCCTGCTAAGCTCTTTCCTTCATTTATTAAAGTCTTGCCTTGTCAGATAAACTGGCATGAAAGCATTCTCTTAAGAGAAATTAAAAGGCTAAAGCTCTCAATTAAGCCACAATGTATTTTAATGAAATAAGTTCTCAATCAACAGAAAGATAAATGCAATTTCTTGGTTATATACTTCTATGGTGTATCTGTGCCACTGCTTATTGGGATGTAGCTACTAGTGCAAAAAATGTCTTTGCATATCTCAGTTTATTTCTCAAGTCTCTTTACAACTTTGCATGGGTTTGCCTCTTCAGTTCTGCTGTGCCCACAAATTTATTTAGTGTTGAATTTACACCAGAGTAAGTCCTGACAGAGGAAAAGCAGCAGACATGCACAGAAGGCATGCTAAACAGTGTTTGCTACTTTGCAGATTAGTTGGTAAAAATCTCTTAGAAATCTTGAGAGCTACAGCTTAAAGAATGACAGATGCTAGGTTATTTCACGCAAATTGGAAACATTCCTTTGAAAATAATTAAAAACTATTTAGCCTTTTCAACCTATGCTCCTGGTTGGAGTTCAAGTGGTATTTTTGAGTCCTTTTATACATGTTGTTGTGGAGACAGGTTTGAGTATCCCCCTCTCCCTTTTCATGG
Organism: Atrichornis clamosus; assembly: GCA_013400975.1. NCBI lineage: Eukaryota > Metazoa > Chordata > Aves > Passeriformes > Menuridae > Atrichornis > Atrichornis clamosus. Next base: position 29,318 of record WBMZ01013046.1, read on the forward strand.
AGCACATCACTGATATTATCTCAGTTGTTTGGAGCATGGTGATAATAACACCAAGGTTCTGGGTTTGATCCCTCTATGGGTCATTCACTTAAAAGTTGGACTTGAGGATCCTTGTGGGTCCATTCCAACTCAGAATAATCTGTGATCTAGTCATTTTGCCAGTCTCAGACTGGGGCATACTGAACAGACCAAATTTATTTCACATACAATCAAATACATCTGCGACCAGCTCTGGGGTCCTCAGCACTAGAAGGACCTGTTGGAGGAGGCCACCAAGAGGATTAGAAGAATGAAACTTCTCTCCTATGAGAAAAGGCTGAGAGAGTTGGGACTATTGAGCTTGGAGAAGAGAAGGCTCTGGGGTGACCTTATAGCACCTTCCAGTAGCCGAAGGGGCCTACAGGAGAGCTGGAGAGGGTTTTTTTACAAGGGCATGTAGTGACAGGACAGAGAAAATGGTCTTAAGATGAAGAAGAGTAGGTTTAGATTAAGTATTAGGAAGAAATCCTTTCCTGTGCGGATGGTGAGGCACTGGAACAGGTTGCCCAGAGAAGCTGTGGATGCCCCATCTCTGGAAGTGTTCAAGGCCAGGTTGGACAGGGCTTTGACCAAACTGGTCTAGTGAAAAGTGTTCCTACCTATGGTGGGAGTTTTGGAACTAGATGATCTTTAAGACCCCTTCCAACCCAAACCATTCTATGATTCCGTGATTCAATGATATAATTCTTCCATAATCACTAGAATGCAGGCAAAGCAAATTGATGCCTTCAAAAGCATGCATGGTTTACTCAAAGGTATGCAGCTTCAAAGACAGAAACCTGGGTCTTCTCAACTTTCTTGATTAGAGAAATCTGTTTAGTCTAGTTTCCTTTGTCTCTGTGAGAGGCAGTTTTAACTTCTGAGTTGTTAACACTGTCCCCTAAATCACAGAGTAGCTCCTGAACCCTGTGCGAGCCCATGAGTTTCCATTATAAACACAGAGCATTTGTGTGGCATTGTGCTTAAGCTTTGCCAGTCCAGGCTATGGGAACCCTTTAGGTGATGCATAGAGGACAACCCCAGGTGAGTGCTTCAGACACACAAGAGAGGCTTGGAGGGCACTAGACGCCTAATTTAGGTGACTGAATTGAGGGCTCCATGTCTGGCCAGATTTTGTCATGGCTGGAGGTTGTCAGAGTGGTTTGTCTCTGGCCTTTTTTTGAAAACATCTGTTGTCTGTGTTTGTGACATGTCAGTACTGGAACACAGCAATCATGTCATTTTTATACATCAAGAACATTCAAAAAATTAGGTCTTTTGAAATTTGTTGTTCTTTTTTTCTGCTGGATGACACTATTGATTGATCTCAACTTCAGATACAGACTCTATTTTAAGTCTAAGTAAAATACCATCATAGTTATTATTTACTATGAATCACAGATTTGGAAATAACAGAGACTTTCACATCTGCTGCTCAGAAAACGGAGAACATGACAAAAATAGTAGGAAAAGTTGATTCAAAGCCTCACTTAGTAAATAGTATGCCATTTGTAAGATGATTCTCTCAGACAGATATAGCAGGTAGAAACATTTCAGGTTAAAGGATACTCTGGTGATACAACTTCAACTGTGTATGTGAATAACCTCAGTGCAACTCTAAGTAGTTGATCCTTTTATCAGTTAACTTAGCCTGGCCAGTGATTAATAAGATTTTAAGTGACTTACCTCTAATTTGCTTCTCAGTGAGAGCAATATCTAAAATTGATAACTTTTGGATGGGCAATTAATATACTGATCTATCACTGTCTCTATTCTAGTTCCCCAAGGATTTCCTTTTCCTTTTCATTCTGGCTATATGCAGTGAGCAGCAAGCTGTTCTCTAACAATTTGAATATTTGAATGTCTTTCACTACTGATTGATAATAGGAATGGTGTTATTTGTTGGCAAGTTCAAAGGTGGATGGGTGTCTCCTGTTGCAATACTCTATATAGACCTGTAGCACATAAATCCTCTGAAACTTAAAGTTTGAGAGGAAATAAGAAAATTTGAAATTTTATATTTTTATAAAATCACGAGAAATTATGATTGTGGTACTTAGAGCTACATTCCCAAAGTTGCAGAAACTACAACATAATTTGCAGCTGAGATTTGGCTACTGATGAGCTTCTAGTAGCTCAATGTAGAAACAATGGATGAAAAGTCACTTAGAAAAAGCACAGCTGCTTCAGATAACATGTTTTCATAACCACCAATTCTTTACTTTTGCATTCACTGACTTCAAAGTTTAGAATTTTTGAATAGGAAGCCCTACACTCCTTCTTTACCAGTATAAGTGTCTTTTTTAATAGCTGGTAATTTTCAAATAGTCTTTCCTGCTTGGCATCCCCTTTGCAGAGTGATGGATATCACCTCTCCCTCTTGCTGGGAAAGCAGGAAAATTCACTTTTCACAATCTCTGTCCTATTAGTTTTAAACCACAAAAAAATAAAAAAGAACAGGGAAATGAAAGAATATCTCATAAGCAGACAGAAAATGTATTTAAGCTCAATGTAAAGGCGTCCTGAATTGTACCCAGATGTCTCAATTCCAATTCCACTTCCTTGATTAAAAGACCACATTAATCTTTTGACTCATATTAGCATCTTGATTCCACAAGATCTCTAAGAGGCTGTCTGCCCACTGCCACCTAACCACTGTGTGATTTAACAGTTAGGTGAACCTGAAATCTCCTGGACTCTTTTGAAGCACTAAAATTGTAAGCATTTTTTTAAAACTTGCATTAAAAATTTGAATTTTTGTTTGTTGAAATTTAAAACATCAGGTTATACATATAGTTCTACTTTCTGAAGCTCAATATCAATACCCATGTTCTCTCTGACTGTTCTGAAGATTTGACAGAAATCATGAAAGTAACCCTAGTGGGTTACTTGTCTTTACAGTGTCTTTATTTATTTGGATTAAGGATCAAATGGTTAAAACTAATTTTAACTCTGAGATAATGAATTAAACTTGAAAATGTGAATGAAGGAATACTACTTCCTTTCTTAACAGTCGGTAATTTTGCATATATGTGTCAGAATATAATTTTCAGTTCTTTCTTCAAATATTTTGATGTAAATAGGATTTTTGGGTGGCAACAGAAGTGGATGTAACTGTCCATTTGAGTTTCACAACATTCCACTGAGGCCATTTCTAATCTTTATTCAAGTGTGCTGTTTAGCTATCCCGAGGATATTGTATTTTCATGCCATATATTTGTATTTTCATGCCAGCAACAGGAAAACTTTCCACCTAGGTTTAAAAAGAGCTTTTCCTCTGTGTATAGGAAAAGCTATATATATCTATATACACACATATATGTGTATACACATGGGCATGTATGTATGAAGCTACTGAATTTTTACTTTCTTCTGTATGTCTGTCCCTATGCATATGCCTGACTTGCCAGAGGTTCATCCTAAACGGGATCTAAACTGGCAGGTGAGCACAGTTTGCTCAGGACCTCTGCCTGTGATGAGATCCCCGCAGGGGCTGCTGCACTCCTGCTCTGCACAGTGCAGTTGCCTTTCCCTGGGAAGCAAAGCAAGGAGCAGATGAGAGTAGCGCTGAGCTGCACCCAGCATGGCATGAGGGTACAGATAGGAAACACACTGCAGCTTCACAGTCACAAGGAGGCTTGCATCCCACATTTTAGAGATGCACAAATAGCAAGGAGAAGAAGATATTAAGCAGATTAAAAGGACTGTTAATAAAGAATGCTTCTCACATCTACAAGGCATGACTTTCAAAGACTCTCTGCCTTGTACTAACAGTAGTCCCAGGGAATTTCTGAAATTTTGCTGCTGATTTCAGCAAAAGCAAAGTTAGTCTGAAGATGACCACTAATAAAATCTGCTCATTACTATGTCCATGGGTATCTTGACAAGATTACTCCCATTTTTAGACATCCTACATACTCTGTGTTTTCATGCTTTGCATTGTGGTTAAGGCAGCTACTGCTTTTCCTCAGGATTCCCATTAATATTTCAACTGTAACACTCAGTTCCAAAGGCAGGGGAATTCTAGTTTTGTTAGAATATGAAATTTGGACTCTCTCCTGTGCCTGAAAGATACTTAATGATGTGAAACTTTGCCATTGCATAATTTTATATTTCATTTCAAATGTAATGTATGTTATTATGGATTTTTTTAATATTTCAGCTTGTTTTAAGCAAGGCAACTAAGCAACAAGAAAACGAGATTGTTATATGATCTCTCTGTTCTATATATTTTTCCTCCTCAAATATTTGTTGCTTACATAAGGCTATAAAGTATTTAGGACATGATGTTGGTGACCTATCTCTTAGTATGAATTGGTCTTGTACCATTAAAACTATTGTTAGTTTTTGAACAAGTGTTCTTGCCACACTGCATTGCTCAAGAAGCCCCCACACAATTGCCCTCATGCAAAATTCTTTCTAAATGGAAGAATAATTAGCATCACACTAACCAGTTCAGGACTGTAATGAATCTGACAACGTTTATCTGCTTCCCTTTATGTTGTGTATATGAATTACAAAACATATTATAATGTAAATATATTTAGTTTTAGAAAATCTACTTTTGTTTCATATATGTATTTTAGGCTGTGATTTATTGCACTTATTTTTTCTTGGGGCCTCAATCAATATTTTATTATCCGAATAGAGGAAACAGTGCTACAAGACCATAAGCAATCTCATTCTTTTCAATATATCTCTGAGTATTTCTTCAGTGAGACAACTGTTCTCTAAGTAGAAAATAGAGTCTCCCAACAGACAAGGAGCTATGCAGAACATATTTGTTGATTTCAGAATCTCAGACTGAAGTGTACCAGTTCATTTAAAAATAGAAGGCAGAACTCTGATTATCCTAAAGAAGAATATGCTTCTAAGCTAATAATAATCAAGTCAATGTTGGGCACTAGTGTTTTTACAAATGATCTTCCCTTGATATTTTCATAGAATCCTAGAATAATTTGGGCTGGAAGCGACATGCCACAGCTATTCACAAGCTATGAAATTTCTTCTTATGTAGTTGCAGTCACTGGGTCTTTTCAGGGTAAGATGCTAGGTGTCTTCATTAATTTCTAAAATTATGAATTCTCTTTTAAACTCTCAAAAAAAATAACATAGCATATAAAAGCAATGTATAAAAGTACATATTGTGCTCCCTGTAGACATATCCATGACTCTAGTCAAAAGACAAAGTTGAGTTTACATCTTCTCATGAATAAGCAGTAAGTAACAAAAAATCAGTACTCGGTGGTAAATTTTCCTAAATCCTCTCGTGGCTGAACTGAACAGACACTTGAGGAAAGGTACATAAGCCTATCTTCCTTTTCTCAGCCCTCATTCACTCATATTAGAAATGAACTAGGAGATGGAAAGCAAATAATAAATTACCCTCCTATACTGAAAATTATCACTCTTCCTTATGAACTGTGCTTGGTGCTACTTTGAATTATTATGCAATGTTGACCTGTTTATGGAATAGGTGGTCACTGCTGGTTTTATGCAATGACTTTCAGATAACACAGTCTGAGCCTTTCTGTAATTTAAAACTGAAAAAAAGCACAGTAGTCTGTAATTCTGTGTGCCTGACAGTGATCATTACATTCAGGAAGGTTTTAATGATACAGCTAACGACGTCACTATTTTGCTCCAAGAGTGTTTTCTTTTACATAAGCTGTCCTCAAAGATTAGAGTATAAACTTTTGTTTGATACAAGGGATCATGGTGAAACTGCCAAGTAGAGAAGCTAAGCACAGGGATTTATTACATTCATTGAAACCTTTAAAATACATGTAGGTGCTGTCAAATCTTTACAGCCAAAAGTTGTTTGTGTAATGCCCAGAGAAATTTTAAGAAAACAGGTTCACATTTATCTTATTTCTTCATGCCAGAACAGCATATATTCTAAGATATCATTATTATTTGAGATGGAATAACTAAATGTAGTGCTTTTTAAAAGGGAAAAATTGAAAAGTGGGCCAAAGACACACACAGATGATATTATTAATTTTAAAAACAGCAGAAAATGTTTACAAAACAGTACAGTTGCAAATTCTGACTTTTATTAAACAGTTATAATAATGATGAATTCTATATATTTAGGAGCATAGTAAACAGCTTCAGTCTTCCCATCTCTGAAACTGAATGAGACCTTTGCCTCCACCTCAATGGAGGCCCCAGAGAAAGCATTTTCTTTTAATGAAAGTATCTGTGAAGGAAAACCTTTCTGGAACCACACTTGCCGTGTTTGCACCAAAGAATTAAGTAGTGATTGAAATCTCTAGTATAATAACACATTTTCTTCCACTCTTGAAATGTATATTAAAATTGCAAAATTGGCTCAGGCTACATTAACTAGGCTTCCCACATCTCATAATACAGTTTTAATTGGAAGACACGTATACCTGTTTTCCTTAGAACACTGTCTGCTGTAGTGCAAGAATAAAGAGTATTCCTTGACAGGCTAGCTTGATGTTATTTTATTTGCTTCTTCTCCATTATTCTAGGTGCATGGATCCATCCATTATTTACTGAAGCATGCAGAATTGTTCATTCTCTCATGAGCTTTTCTGAATGCTTGCCAGTGCATCCAGTGCATTTTTAAAAGATGCTTATGAAATTATCTGCACAGTCCTTCTGTGAGGTAACTCCATTTCATACCTGGAAAATTATCAAAAATAGCTTAAGGCCAAAATTATCCAAAGTATCCATTCTTCAGAGTGCTAATTTGAAATACACAGAGGTGATTTTTTCAGAATACTTAGTACTTTGATAGCATTTGCATGCATTTTACCTCTCCAAATGATGAGAACAGAGCTACTTGTTCTTTTCTGCAAGACAGAGCTAAGGTATGTTCTTTGACATACCCAAATCCACATCCTAACAATCTTCTTGAAGTCAACTGCCCAGCCTATCACAAAGGCACTCAGTGGCTCAAGCAAGGACACTCTCATTCTTCTAGGGCATCGCTTTTTGTTTAGGTCAGCCCTCACCTTGTTAACTGAGCTTCTGAATGGATGCAATAGAGATACTCAGATCACTAACTCATTATTACTGATATTGCCCTACTACTGCCCTTACTTTTATTTGTTTTTTGTAATTCATAAGAGCAGGATCTTGTGCAGAGGGGTGATCACGCTTATGATCACATCATTATGTATTGTATAACTACTTCTCTAATAATTTCTTTGACACACATTCAGTGACCGTGTAGTCCTCATGGGGGGAAAACATTTCTTGAGATGTCTATCCTCAGACTCTCCTTTTTGCATTCATATTTAATTCAACAGTTCTGGAATGGTGAAAACACCATGCTCTTTTTTCCAATCTATGGAACCCATCTCTCTCTTACCTTCCTGATCTCATTCTTCTTTTATCACTTCAACCTGTTTTTCTTCATATTCCTTCTTCTTAACTCTTCCTTCTGTTCTTCTTCCCTTCATTTCCAAACCATGCCAGCATCGTCTCTTATTTCCTGTTCTCTTTCAAAATCCTTTTCCCATTGAGTAGCTATCCAATTCTCCCTTTCCCCTGGCTAAGATCTTGATATTCCTCACACCCTTTCCTCCTGAGAATGCCAGTTCTCATCTGAAAAGCCCCCTGATCCATGGCACTCCATAGCACTTGCTGATAATTCTCAGGAAGGTACGCTGTAGCCTAGTCATGTCTTGACCATTTCCATACCCCTTCTTGACTCCAGCCACCTGTGACCATGTCCTCCTCCTCCACCTGGATCACCATCCCTCATGCTCTGTATTTGCAAGTGCTGGTTTAGTTAGTCTAGCCTTCCACGAAGAAATGTTCATAGGACATCTCCTGGAGCAAGGAGAAGGAGGCAGAGGAGGAGGTGGCATCAGGCACTCAGCAAAAGCAAAGGACGCCAAGTGCTTTCCTCTGGGAAACCTGGCCATCCCTACCTTTGCACATGTTCACCACCAATGGTCTCTTCTCTTTCCACTTGTTAACTTCACAGGACTGTCATATCCCACTGGCCTCAGCTCTCAACAGCTCCTCCCACTTCTGCGGAGCAAACAAATGCACTCAGGTTCCCAAAAGTGGTCAGCAGTGGCCTCTGTGAAGTCAAGCAGCACTACTTTCCTGTAAACTTTCTGTAATTGAAAGCTTCTTTCATTCGCCTTGTTGCTACCAATTGCTGTGTCAACAGCCTAGACATATTCTATATCCCAGTACAAGCTACTATACATAAAGGAGCTGAGAGTGGATGGGTCACAGTAGGCAGAGCAGAACATAAATTTCCATTTGCATATTGCAATTTTTAAAAAGTTTATCAGTTGGCCAAGTTTGGGAGAGCATTAACAAAAAATGTTTAAATTATGGTTACTTTATTATGCTTAATAAAATAAGAAAACATTAGATATTTCAAAAGAAAGAAAAATGTATTTGTTTTAAAGGTGTTATTAATATAAGGAATCAAAATATTTTCCCTAATTTTTTTAGGCAAAGACTGAAGTATTTAAATGGTATTTCCTCAGCAATTTCTCTCTTTAGTAGGCATAGTATGAAAAATTCCAATTTGAACAGTACATTAGGTCTGACAAGACTAGAAGTAATTACAGACTGAGTTCTTTAATGGAAACTAGTTGGCATCCTTAAGTAGAGGCTTTACTACTTACACCACCTGTAACAAACAATTTTATTTAGTAAGTGTAAAATCCAAATCTGTTGCTCATCTGTACCACTAGAACACTTTGGACTTTTATTTTTCTAATACATCATGAGCACATAAGATTCTACGCAAACCTCTTTAAAACCTCTTTAAAGCAATATTTTTTACTTTAGTATTAGAAACAGATTTTTAAAATTATAAAGTACATGTTCTTTAACTATAAATGGGGAAAAGCAAGAGAACCATTCTGTTGGTCTATTGGAATGCTTTTTAAGATAAGAACTCACACAAACAGAAACAGCTTGTCAGTAAGTACTAATAGAGCTGTTTCCCACTAATACTGCAGCTGTTATCTGCACAATGCTCAGAGACACACTATTCGGTTATTACAGGGTACAAAACCACCTCTTGTGGTGAGAAGAAGGTAGGTGAAGTCAGTTTGTTCTTTGCTTTGAACAAATTCCCTTGCTTCTGTGAAAGGAAGCCATAATCCTACAGAACCAGTATATCAGTACCAAAAGATGTTGACTGCTCCTAGGACAGGATGAGGATGACTTTGGTTTAATTAGCTGATTTACTTAAGCAAACATGAAATGATAATGTATGAGTAAAAGGTTGTAAAATTGCCTCAGCCACAAATTCAGATCCTAGTAGAAGTGACTGGGCTTATCTTTCCCTGAGTTGCCTTGAAGACTAGAGGGGCTGGAAGGCATCTTTCCAAGCTCAGTGGCCAAAGTTCACAATTGTCTCAAACTTCCTGAAATTGCTTCCAAAAGAACATTAAATGCTTTCAAGAGAGAGACATTGGCCTGGAGTCATCTGATGGCTGACAGGTCTTTATCAGCACATGGCTCTCACCATGTAGCCACCCCTCATAAATGGTTTGATTTACCCTGTGCTTCTGTTTCTGTTTCCATTTGCAGTAAAATGTGTGAGTATAAAATTCTGTTAGCCGGTCCCAGTAGTGCTTTACAACCTTTTTGCAATGATGATATAAATGAACAAGGAGATACAAACATGCAGAGAATTCTAGTCCTCCTTTATTCTTTTGAAAAATTCAAATTAATAGAATTCAGTATAATAAGGAAACAATATTAAAAGAAAATGAAAAAGCAAATAGTAATGTCATTATTCAATCTACACTAATACAACTTTGTTAAAGACAAGAATATGGAGATATTAGTTCATACACATTCAAAATAGAGACAAATATTTATTTTACTTGCACTGGAATGTTGGAACTTCCCGTTTTATTTTCTCCAGTGTATGAGAGTGAAGATACAGAAAGTACTTTGGATTGGAATATAATGACCTACTCTGTTGCCTCAATTCAATAAAATATTTATATACTATAAGCAAATATAGCCGAACTATGATCTTTCACATTTTTTCTGTATGCCTTTTTTTCACTTTAGAGGCAACAGCAAACTATAGGACAAGTAATTGTGTTATGTTTTGAACTGGTTTGGATAGATAAATGAATGGATAAACACAATTATATAAGGGTTTGTGTTGGAAAAGACCTTAAAGATCATCTGGTTCAAAACCTCAACCATGGGCAGGAACACCTTCCACTAATCCAGGTTGCTCAAAGGCCCATCCATGGTCCCAGCCGTGAACACTTCCAGCGATGGGGCATACACAACTTCCCTGGAAAACCTGTTAAGTTCCTCACCACCCTTACTGTAAAAAATATCTTCCTTATATGGAATCTAAATCTACCCTCTTTTAGTTTAAAATCACTGCCCCTTGTCCTGTCACTGCAGACCCTGGTTAATTCTCCATCTTGCTTGTTAGCCCTCTGGTTTAATTTTTGCTGAGCGGGGCTCACACAGCATCCAGGCCTTTTCTGCCCCTCTCACCGCCCCACCAGCAAGGAGGTGAGGGGTGCACAAGGAGCTGAGAAGGGACCCAGCCAGGACAAAGAAATGACCAACGAAATACTCCAAACCACATGGCTTCGTGCTCAGCGTATAAAGCTGAAGAAGAATGGAGAACATTTGGAGTGACAGCACTTGTCTTCCCAAGTTGCTGTTACGTGTGATGGCTGAACACCTGCCTGCCCAGGGGGAGCAGTGACTGAATACTACTCTGTGGCTATTTGTGGGGTAAATTGTGTTCTGAAGTCATGACTGCATTTCAGGAAGCTAAAGGGTATAGAAGTTTGATTATATTTATAATAAATGCACCAGGCACACACTCTATCTATAATCACATAGTTGAAGTCCACTCAGTCCTTCCCACACAGTACCTCATTCTGATCGGTACCTATGACAACATGCAGAGGCCTAGACTACATTTTTCACTTTCATGTGAGTGAATCTTTTCTGTTATTGTGATGAATATGCCTTTTTAATTGAAAGTTTCAGTCTCTCTGGCCTTTCATGTTTCACATTTCACAGATACAGCTTGTGAGTGAACTTAATAAATCAAGAAGGCAGTCTGGAAGGAAAATATTAAAGGAAGCATTTCATTTCAGTGTTCTTATGGACGTGTTTTGTTGTGGTTTTTTGTTATTTTTATTAAGGATCTACAAGAGTCACAATAACAATAGTCTTCAGCTACAAAATATGTTGTTGCAAATATCATGCAAAGACTTTCCTTTTAACATTGTACTTCATTAAAATTGCCCTTTTGTGTCTTCAGGAATGCTATGACTTGTATTAAAATTTTCATCAACTGAAAAAAAAAAAAGGAAGCAACTAAACTCTGCTTGAATCCTATGGCATAATCCTGTGGTAAGGGTACAGCATGAAACAAAGTGACAGTACTGGCTCAGGACCTAAAATTTGACTCAACCTCTCTCTTGTCTTCAGCTCTAGTCAGTAATGGAAGCTTAGAGAAAGGAAGAAAAAAGAAACACTTATAGAGATTTCTTCTTTGAGGAGCTTCCTGATCCAAAGAAAGGTTGTAGAAAGGAAGCCGAGGGAACTATTAGATTCACAGCGAATGTATTCACACACGCCATGTCATGTGCTGTATCCAGGCGCTGATGTTGCAGTCATCTCTGCATGTTCAAAGCTACAGAAATGTACAAAGGTAAAAAACATGCCATCAATCAATTGACATTGGAGACAACACCACAAAACCAAAAAGAGAAACAAAAACTGTGAGGTGATGGTGTCAAAACCAGACGAGTATACTTACCTGCCAGGCTAACTCCTGGTATATCTGCATCTACACTAACAAAATGTGCAATATTGTAGGGACTGACACTTTTCAAACATTTCAGCTCCCTTTTTACTTTTTTTAACTTGGGGAGAAAAGCTGTCTTATGCTACTTGCTTCATCTACTTTACTGCACCAGCAAATGTAGGCTGTCAGCCTGGTGTGCTCGTAAGGTTTGTGCATGGCTTTCTCACTGGGGCAAAACAAGAAGTGAGCATTCTCCAGGGACATGGAAGGCAGTGGAGGCAATCAGGAACCCAAACAGCTGGTACCCCTGGACTGGCCCTAGACACAGCTATCCCCCTACATTTGCAGTCACCTCCAGCTGGAAAAAGCCTGAGGATGAGACAGGAAGGCTGGGGGAAAGGAAGAGCATAGACTGATGGCAGTAGAAACTGAAGTCTCTGTTTTCAGGGTCAGATAATCCAACTTATCTGTATGATGGAGTTCGACCTACATTTGGCACAGCAGTTCATTAAGCCATCCTTGCTAATGTCACAGACTTCACTCTCTGAAGTGATGTTGCCATGACCACTTCCCTTGATAATTTATTCCACAGTCCAGTTACTTCTGCTGTTTTTCAAAATGGAACTGTAAATTAGAGAGCATTAATACACAAAGACTTGTGCATGCTTATTCTGGATGGGAAAATTCTAACTGGGGTGGTGCCGCTTTTCTATTTGAGAAAGAGTAAAAATTCCTACAGTAAAAGATTAAAAAATTTTGGTAACTAAGAAAATTTTAGTGGATTCATTTCTGTATGATAGATATAATTATGCATTTTCTTTCATTATAAATGACTGACAAGTACATTTACAGTTATTATTCAGAGCCCTCAATTTGTTTACCAATAATTATTTTTTATTTTGAAACAAGAGAATTAGAAGATTTATCTGTGAAATAATAAGAGAGGCTGCTTCATTTTAGACATCTCTAGGGACAGTTGCTTCCATAATTTTACAGTTCAATTATATATATTTAAATAGCTTACAGATACTGAAAATCAGCTGAAGAATTATTCTCTATTGAGCTATGCAATTTGCAGAAAAGCATGTGTGAGTGCATGTGTGCACATGCATGCACATGGTTGAAAATTTTACTTAATTACCATCTGTCCTCTTCACACACCAGAATTAATATGGTTTCAAGTAAATAAATATATATAAACTCCATGTTTAAATTTTGTCTTAATTCACTAGAAACCTAGGATTGACAGTTACTGTGTTCAGATAGACAGACCTTGAAAGACATAGATGGGGAAACAACACAAAAGGTAATGTCTTTCAACATTTTGGTGAGGCTGGAAAGAAAAATGACCCTCCCAAGACCCTGAATGGCAGCACGTTGAGCTCAGAGACAGCAGGGCTATATGATCTTCTTTCGTAAAAAAATAACAATTTTTGGGCCCATGACTTTCATTTTAGATGTGTTCCAAAATTTTTTCTAGTTTCTGGAGCAAATAATTCTTGGTTAATTTGATGCCATTTTTCTTTGCTCTAGTCTGGGCTCTTAGTGTTAAGATTTTCTTCCCTTCCCATTACTTTGTCCTTATATACTTTGCACAATGATATCTCCTTTCAACCTGAATTTGTTAAAGCAGAGAACTTAAGCTTTTTTTCAGTCTCCATGTAGGAAATATTTCATTCTTCTTATCAGCTTCTCAATCTTTTTTTGTCTTTATGCAATTCTATCATCTTTCTTGAACAGAATTATACATAGAATTCAGATCTTGTGCGGGTGTTTTTACTTTCATAACCTCAAGTAATCTTGGAATCAGCTGGTATTTCTTTGCTCTTTTGCTGATTAAATCCAGGTGAGCTCCTGACATAAAAAACAATACAGTTTTTATTTTACAGAAATAGGAACTTCCATATTGTCTTGCTCAGTTTCAGCTGAGAAATAACTTCTATAAAAAAAATTTAAGTGCTTTGACTCTCCCTGAGGGTCACTGTTGAGCACAACTGTACACACCTGAAAGGAATTAGGAACCAGTACATTCATTCTAGGGTGGTGTTAAAATTACATGAGTTTTAATGGCTTGCCCGATTTAGCTTTAAATTTTGATTTATGATGAATTTATGATACTGAAAACATCCACCTTGGTCTGTTACCTGACAACTGCTGCACAATGAGCAATCTGTTTGTTAACAATCTCTCTCAGTCCATTTACCAACCTTGTTCCAAACATATTCCTATGCAAGCAGCCCTAGGTAATAAATCATGGTTACATTTCATATTTGCACCTAAACAAAGTGACACAAACATCTGGGAACAGATATAATAAGCAGTGCTATTCCAACAAAATATGGTATTGACACTTGACCTGTTCTCTAACGCACACCATTTTTTTTTCAAAGAGTAACATTTAACCCTGGAGCATTTAAGGTTCAAAGGGTTAATCTAAGATATAACCATGACAAGCAAGGGGAAAGAGCTGTATTGCAGTTAATTATATAATTTTCAACAGCAGTGATCAAAGATACAGAACACTTGGGGAAAAATAGAACGTGTAAGTTTCTGCTGAGTCTCAAACAAGAGGTCTGTCCTAAAGGAAAAATCAGGAGTGTTGTTTTTACTTCTTTATACTTTATTTTGTTACTCTGATGACTTTTTGTTTGTTTAATAATTGTCATACTATTTCCTCATCACAACTGGAAAAAAAAGTGTGTTATGCCACATCATTTATTGTCCCCATTGTTATTAATGGTAAGAGTTTTCTACTTATTTTAATGTCATGGAAAAAACATAGTGTTAGTTCAAATTGAAAGGGCAGATAGCAAAGAGAGCACAGTGTCTCTGTTACAGAAAAGAGGTCCTTGACTTGTATAAGACTCCGTGACATGAACGGAAGGCTCTCACAGCTTATTGCATTAAAGACTGAAAAATGGGTGGAGTCTGAAACAGCACCTCTGTCTTTCAAAGCAGTTCCTGCACAAAACTTCCTGAAGTTGTATGCTGGGGAGCTAGGTCTTGGGGGAAAGAAAACCAGCACAATCTAGTGATCCTGGGGAAATCTGGTGAGGCTGTAATGAAGGATGTAAAGAAGGAATCTTGCAAGGTCCACACTGCAATCTTCATTAAAGTCAAAGAGAAGACTACCAGCTCAACTGTAATGTCAGCCATTTAGGGGAATTTTGTGTATAGTTAAATGTTTTCCTATGTGAAAACCTAACCTTTATTGATTATACCTTATTAATAAACTTGATGTAATGTAGGTTTTTTAAGAAAATTAATAAACACTACAGAGTAAATGCTGAAGTATCATTACTAGTATTATTCTGAAATTCCCTCCTCTTGCACAACAATAGACAGTTCTTTCTATCTGAAAGGAATGTTAACAATTTTAAGGTATCTTTTCACCGTGCCAGATTTTCTATCAGTCACACTATGTGCAATTCTCCTAGGAGGCACTACTTGTAACGTGAAAAAACCCCAGCAGAATGCAATCACACCAATCTAATCGAGGAACAGTCATAAGTTACATAAATGATCAAATGCAGAAAAACTCAAATTTCAGGTATTTCCAGGGAAGTAGCCTAGAGATACAGGAATAATCCATTCTTCTTTTCCAGCTTTTTCTTCCATATCATCATAACCTCAAATAAACCCCAAACACCTAAGAAAATTTCGTATGCATTTGAGAAAATATTTATAATCACGCCTAAATTTTTTAAGGGAGGTGCACTGGAGATTCTCGTTCACCACACCAGTGAGGCCTTTTCACAAAAGAAAACAAACTCATACTCTCCTCTTATTTAAAAGCTAATCTACAGACAAAAACACAAGAGGAAAATTCAACTTTTTTAACTTTGCAAAAAAGATTGACTAAATATCAAAGATATCTGGTAAGACTACCTTATTCAGGTAAGATAATTTTAAATGTCTTTTTTCTCAGAAAGATCTCTATATAATATATGTGTGGTTATATATAATATTTAAATGTGGTTCTTTATCAGATGTTTAACTGTTTTGAGAAGATTAAGGACAACATCTGTTGCAGAGAAAAGGTCTTATGAGCTGTGGATACATGGTGCATTCTAAGTTGTTTTACAGAAACTCTTGAAAAGACAGTAAGTTTATTCTCACATAAACCTTTTATACCAAGTTACAGTATTATTTCTGTAGTAGGTTGAAGAATTTAAGATACATTAAGATGGCAATGTCTTTCTTACAGTCACAAAACATCTGAGAAGTGGGAAATTTCACGCATATTTTCTGAGTTGTATCTCAGTGCTTAACAACAAGGTCCTTGTCTCTTGCATCTTTTGGCAATACACTGATGTAACACCAGTTCAAAATCAGAATGATGCTCAGTTTAATTTTTTTTTCTGGTTTACTGTTCATTTCCAGAATGCATGGCATGATTTAAGAATAACAGGAGGCACAGTTTATTAGATTTTACTCCAGAAAGGAGCAGAGTAGGTGAACAAGCAGTGACAAAATAGATTACACCAAAAACACTTGTTCCAGTACAAATCACTCATTCAGCCTCTGCCAATTCACTTCTCATGAACATCAGTGCAGTTGTTGCTTCCATCCATACTGACAGCTGACATAAACAAGCCAGTATCATTATTCTGCAGAGATTCTTGTAGAATTGCACATAAGAAGCACTTGATTGAAACAGTAAGAAAGTAAGTTTCAATGGAACAGTATGAATTTTTGGAAGGAAGCCATAAGTATTTTTCTATCTTCTAAGTTCATGGTTATTTTTTACTGTTTATTTACAGAAGTATTTTGAAAACACCTTGAAGCAGAACTTGTTTACTAGTGATATGGCAACCCCTGTAGATGCTGAATTGCAAAACCAGTAAGTTTTATTACTTGCCTGATAGCTTAGATTTACAGTTCTGGAGAAAGATCACAGAATTCTGCTGATTTCCACCAGCTGAATATCATGTCACTGGTTTGGAGAGAAAGTAGAAATGCTCAAATCCAAACTACTCTACTAGAAAAGGAAATTTTAACAATGTGTTTCATAGCCATTGTTCACATTGAACAAGCTTGCTAGTGTTTTAAAGGAACACAGATGTAACAATAAAACCAAACAGCAGCCATAGTCAATAAAATGGTAGCTACAATATAAAAAATTTATGGTTTAAGATTAAAACAGCTTCTCTTCTTCAGGGTTCTTTCAGTTATTACAGGAAATCATTATGAAACAGGTTTTCGGAAAAAAATAACAAGTAAATGAGCATTGCAAATTCAGGAAGTTAAATCTGCTACTGAAACCTATCTATTTTCAGAAAGTGGCAGTTCTTCTGTTTGTGACAAGCCCTAATCATTTTGTACAATCCAAACATAAGCATGCACTTATGTACTGTAATTATTTTTTCTTCTTTTTTTTATTACTTGTGGTCTGGGTGTCTTTTGAGTCTGTGGTTTCAGTAGCATTGCAACACTTTTCAGTTTGAGATCATAGCTCACTGCTTAGAGAGTCAGATATTCACAAGAATTCACATATTCACAAGAAAACACACCTGAAGTTACTTGCGATATTTTGTTTATATGTTTTACTTTTTACTTTTATACTTTATAGTACTATTACTATAAATTACTATAGTACTATAGTAATNGTATTTTGTTCATATGTTTTACTTTTTACTTTTAGACTTTATAGTACTATTGTAATTTTTACTGTCTCTAAGCTACCTGCCCATTTTCTCTACTCCTGACAACAAGATTTTTAAAGCCTAGTATTTATGTGTTTCCGATAATGGCATAAAATGTAGAGTTGAGAATTATTAGGTAATAGAAGAGAAGCTAATAATCTATAATCCCTAACAATTTGAGTTGTAAAGGTTCCTCTTCTTTCCAGTGTAAGCAGACACCATTTTTTTTACACTAACTAGTAGTTACTGGTTAGCAACTAATTCATTGTTATTACAACTTATAAATTTACTCATAGATTTGTCTCGGTTCATTTACCAATTACAAGTGACAAACAGAACACAGTTGGGTTTTTTGTTACTTGCGGTCCTCCAAATTCCTGAAATTTTTCAAAAAGACTGAACATTTCAAGGTCAGAGTGCCAGGGTCCACAAGTAGCATCAGCATGTACTCTGAGAACTGCAGAATGCAGCTACACCTTTTAAAAGAGGAAAATGGGGAAGCCAAAGATGCAGAAAGAGACTTTACAAAGCCCTTAACTGAAGGAAAACCTGAGTAATGTCTTTCTTTCCTTCATATATATGTGAGTGTGTGTGTATCTTTTTCACATATAATTTCTGTTGTACAATAACTACTGAAGAGGATTGCCTTAGAAGACTAAAGATATTTGCTCAAATGTGAGGATTTTGTCACTGCATCCTCTACGTTCATTAGCAATGTTCACTAAGTAGGCATATGGTAGCCATTTTAAATGTTTACTAACTAACAAAATGTAACACTGGTTTGCATTAGGACTTAAGTGGTGAATTCACCTTGACTCTGAGAGCACATCCAATCTGCACAACTTCAAACCTGACACAAAGAGAAAGTGGGAAAAAGACTTTGGGCCCTCTGTGCCTTTCAGAGAGTTCAGTTCTCTAAAATGGCATAAGAAATCATCAAAGGATTGACCTGTAATTCTGGAATTTGTAAACAAAACAGGGTTTTGGAGTCAGAGTGATTAAGTAGTCATAGGGAAGAAAAAAGGACTGGTAAAGTGGTGGCCATCCGAAAACACTGAGCACAGAGCTTAGAAAAACTGTGATAAGGCAGGACATTGGATTTGTAAGGACAGCAAGTTTATTGTTCAAAGACATTAGTGAAAAGTCAGAAGACATCCAAATAGTCGTGTGTTGTGGCTTTTTCCAGCCTTGGAGTATTGCATGGGGAAGGTGTGCACTGCTCAGCAACTGTCTGCTCTGGAGCACAGCCCTGCTGTTCAGGTGGATCTTGCCACTCCTGGAATTCTGTCATTGATCAGAGGCTCACTGGTCTCATCTGGTATGGAAATTTGCATTTAGGCCTTGACAGGGAAATTTCGGGTTGAAAATAGTTCTACTTTAATGTTGATTCTCCAAAGTGCAGCAGAGATAAATTAAGGAATATTAACAGCAATAGGACATTTGTTGTCCTCCCATTGAGTCATTGTTTCCAAGATTATACATTTTTATAATCTTTAATTAGACGATATGCATTATGATTTCTGCTGGAGTGCTGCCTTAGAGTATTGTATTAAATGATAACCCAACATATGTGTTTTGACTGGCTAATGGCCACCACTTGTAGTAATCAATCTAACAACAATACTTCACAGTTTCTAATACTTCTTTGCTACAATCAGCAATTCTATTTATTAGAAGTAAAGTTAAACCAACTGATACTATTACACCTAATAATTCTCCAAAGGTTGAGTATATAAAGCAGCAAGAAAACATTGTATCTTGGAAGTAGTTCATATTGGTTAATCCCCTATAGCATTTCACGGATAGTCTACTCCATTATCAAAGTTAGTTGTATGATTCACTGAGTGCTCAGTGCCAAGAAAATGCTACATCTTCTGTCTATCTGAGTGGCTTCACTCTTTAAATAGCCTACAACACTTTAAACACCTAGTACATATTCTCTAGCATAAAAGCTTTCTTCTTGGAGTGCTATAACTTCCAGTTATTTGTTGCCCACAGTATTTATCGTGGGGCAAAAAATGTCACATTGATTAATGCCTGTATGTCCCTTGTTCTCTCTCAGATTTTTCTTTTTTTGAATAAATACTCCATAGACATTTTCTGCTGATGTTAGTGGGAGAGATATTCTTTTGCTATGACATTATTTCACTACGTCCACCATTAGAATTAATGGGTACATTTAAGCTACAAAAGCCAGAATCTAAAAGTTTCTAAGAGGAAATTTAAGGGTGTCAGGTGCTAGTAAATATTTCTTAAAATTCAGTCTGAAATATTGAGAGGAACCATAGAATGAAAAGAAAGCTGCAGTCCTAAATAAGAAAGTGGCAGACATAGCCATTAATATGTCTTTTTAGATATTTTGGAATAATAATGAATGGAGATGAATGTAATCAAATGCCATAAGAGTTACTCCTATTTTCTCCTTATACATATATGACAAGGTCTATAAACTGCAAAAGCATGGAGCAGCATATTAGACTTGAAGCATGACAGCTTCCAGAATACCATAAAGACACATAACTAATAAAATTCACATTATTAATAAATAAACATTGTTTGAGTACTGACAGCTGCAAGGTGATTAGTATATGCAAAGACTATTGCAATATCTTGGGGACTGAGCCTATAAATAGCAAAGCTCTCTGTCCTTTATCAAGTATTTTAGTTTTGCACATGTACTAGGGTTTATTTAAAATTGTCTTGAAGTAGTGACAGATCATAAGTTAAAGAAAAAAAATATGCATAACACAGAGCAAATGTATAATACATTGCCATGTAACCTTTTGATTTGCTGAATGTTATTTGAATGTTATACCAAAGGTACCTAAAGGCAAAAAAAAAAAAAGGAATCTTCTTTAACCATTTGGGAAGATATTGTATCCTACATTTTAGAAAACTGAATATTCAGTATATGAAGAGAGAGGTGGAAAGAGGACTGCATTTGCGTGCTTCTGACAGCCCCATACATTGAAAACCCAACTGAAAAGCAATTGAAAATAATAATATAAAAAACATATTATATAGGTTTTAACAGGTATTTTAACACACAGCTATGAGTGAGCGAACATTGCTGTTCTGGTGCTCCTGCTGGGCTGAATGCAGACCAAAGAAGGCCCATACTGTGCCTACCATCAGCCTGCTATTATTTCTTCAACAAAACCTTCATTCCCTACTGCTGTTAAATACTCACTTCTGAACAAACACAAAAATGAGGAAGGGAAAGCCCATACTTCCCAGGAAATTTAAGGCAAAATCCACCAGTGATTGTTTTGCTGTCTCAGCCCTGAGATGTACTGCACATATTGTCTGGCCATACTTCTGAACAAAGCAAAAGTGGAAAATTTCATGGTTTATGTCCCTTTCCAGCTTCGACAGTGATGATATGAACAAATCATTTTTTCTCTGCTTATAATATGGAGATAATGAGGGCACATTTGGGAAGGATTCAGGGTTGTAATTGAAAACTCGGACTAAAACTAGGTCTATTAACTGTGGAAATAGCTGTCAGATGTTCCAGAGGACAATAAATCCCTTTACAGTGCACCTATTATTGTGCAATGCTGGTGAATAGATAAAAAAGATATTTCTTGATTCAAAGGAGTTGTGAGCCAATTCCTGCAAGCCCAGGCTTCCCTCTCAGCTGCGAATGGACTCGGTCTGCCTGTATGAAAGCACTCTGCTGCTTCTTTACCTTTCTGTCATACCTGCTGTGGCAGAAGAGAGGATGTTCAAGGCATGTTTCTCACCCAGGCAACACTGCTCCACACCACCCCCTCCCCAGTAATGCAAGAGCTGTGGCTGTTCCATGTGGCTGCATACTTCTGCCAGGCAGGTTTGCTGCTTGGAGGGACCAATGACTTGCATTTGACTAAGCAACTTCAATTTCTAATTCTTAGTGTCTTTAATGAGAGCTCAAATATAGGCAATCCTTATTTAACTAACACTGTCTGGACTAGCAGAAGAGAAGATTCAGCTCCTGGTCGTGAAATTATCTGTCTTTTGTTTAATTTTGTAAGGGTTGTCAGTAGCATGCAAACTCTTTCTGCCAACTTTCCACCTCTCTCTCTTTATACACTGAATACTGATATTTTATAAAATGCAGGATACATTATGTATTTGAAATATTTTTCAAAACAGAAGACTAGTCTCTTAAAAAGGATTTTTTTCTTTCATGCTGAAGAAAAATGAAATGTAATAAGCTATAGGAAATAACAGGCAAATTTACAAGCATAATATTATATCAATTAAAATAATCTTTTTTTTATTTTAAAGTTTTTATAGATTTTTTTCCCTGAATCTAAATTATTAATATAATTACTAACACCAGCATTTTTCAAGATCTGAAGCAAAGAACTGTTTTAATTTTTTAGGTAGTGTTGTATATATATATATATATATATATATATGACAGAATTTACCAAAAGTGCTATGCAGTGATTTTGTAGGAGTTGTTTTTATATTTATGTTCCATGATTTCTAACAATTACCAGTGTAGGATCTTACTGTTACATTAGTAGAAAGGTATTGGCTTTGTTGAGGCTCCTTGCAGCTCAATATTTCCATAAATCCACAATCCTGTAATCAGACTTCTGAATCAGTGAACGCCATTGTTTTCAAGTATCCACTCCTCGAATGATTTTTTAAAGCACTATTGAAGCACTCTCTGTGCCACAGTGCATAGCAACCTTGACTTGCTCATCTTTATTCATAAGAAGCCAGAGACACTGAAAAAAATGTATTTCTGATGATCAGAAATGAGAAACATTTGAAACATATCTGAGAGAAAAGTGTCAGTTATGTACTCCATTTTCTTTCCAGATATTTTTGCAATACACTGTGTAACTGTAACTGTATAGGATTAGTTTTGACTATATTGCAAGATGAAATGAGGAAAGAAACTGCTGAGTTTCCTGTTGAAGTTCCTGGAACTACTAAAGAAAGAAAACCATAGGGTTGTCAACTTGTGTTGTGTCAACTAAAATCATCAAAGTTTATTTAGGTGACAAAAAATTAAACTTACTATATTTCTATGCCTAGATTAGTAGGCAATGCAGCACATTGGGAAAGGATGTGTAAACAGAAGTGACTGCAACTGTGGCTACTCCTACTCCCTCCATATGATAGTGCAGGGGTTATTTCAGTTTAAATTCAATCTCGATTGAGTGGTTCAACTCATTCTTTGGGCTGAGTGTTTCAGCTACTCATGTGGTTGGACTCTTTTTGTAAGGAAAATTTTAAGTACATGATGGAAGATCTTGTGGTAGAACCTGCACTTTGGTTCAGAGCATAATGCCCCCATTAGCACTGAAGCACTTAGAGAGCAGAGCTCCTGATTTAGTTTCCTTTGAAAAAAATATATTTTATGAACACCAAATCTGCTCTCAGCAGTGAAGCAACACATGGTAAAGGAAGGCAAGCAGGGGATGAGCTTCAAAACCCTACTTCTACTCTGAAAAAATAAGTAAAGTAGAGCCATTAGCACTCTCCAGGCCAGTTAGAGCAAAGAGTTCATTTGGTACAGCATTTCTGTACCATACAAGTGCAAAGGGCACTGCAATTTCCTACTTATACAGCTCAAGGATCATCTTTCCTTCAATCTCTACTGATTCTAAAACCTTATTGAATTACACACATTTTGCTGAACCTTGTGAATGGTTCAAAGAATGCTTTTTATAGGGTAATGCAATAGATAAGTTTGTTACTAGTCAGTGCATTGGGAATTTCTGAAAGTAAATACCTTTTGTCTGTGAAATAGTTTAATCAGGCTTTTCCTACACAGGAACTACTGATCTCACCTTTAAGGATGAATGGGGCAGAATATAGCCTCGTTTATCTGATAAATTTTAGTAGAAACTCATGAGAAAGTATTAATCCATTCTTTGTCTCATATTTAAAAGTGTTTTATTTCCTGAGTGGTCTGTGATTACTAATGAATGAGCAGCTCCAAACAGTAATTCCTGAAGGAATTATGTGGAGGTAATCCTAAATAAATATTTGCAGATACTCATAACTAATTAATAAATTGTTGATTTATGCTGTCACAAATTATTCAAATCCTGGCAGTATTTTACAGAATCCATGCATTAACTTTGGCTTTCAATTGAATGACTGAATCTTGGTGAGGCTGTCAGATGTTGTCCCTGACTGACTGGTAGACTTTTTACAGTCAGGTAAAATATAAACTTTCTACATTTTCAACATTTCAGGCAACCTGGGGAATAGAGCACAGCTTGTAGAAATTGTGCTGCAATGAGATTTATCACCATCCAGCACCAACTTAATATATGTGGGAATAATTACTCTCTAAAGTATTTGAATAGTACATAAAAGATTACCTATTCTGAAAAGACTTTGTGGTGTTTAAGTGCTGGATCAAGCAGCCAAATTTTAAGAAGCACATAATTTTTGTTCCTGTCAATATAACCTTAATTTGAATCCCCTGTGATTATGAAAACCAGATTTCAACTATAAGCTTTCAGTTTATTCTTTTGTCACAGTGTCTCTCGTTCCTTCATTGAAGGCATGGTTACTCAGTATTACTTTCAGTAAACATCAGTCAGTTCTTGGCAAAATGCCCTTTTTCACTAAAATATTTGCTATGTTTTGAACAGAAAATATAACTACCTGTTTTTAAGGGTTGCTCTTTCCACAATATATGAAATATATAGCAGATGTTAAGGCATATGAATTAGTATCTCCTGTGTAAAAAGAAGTGAAATTATTATACCTATTTGCGCACCTGGAACTCAAGTACAGGGATAATGTCCAAATTTCCAAGAAATAATTAATTGTGAATGGTCATTACAGAAGCCCAAAGGCATCTTTTTCTTTTTTACAGAGGATTTGGCAGCATGTGATACATTCATAGGTTCAAAAAATCTCTCCCACGAATTGCATTTGTTCTCCTTGAGTGTATCTGCAAAACAGGTTCGAGTATCTCCATTTGTACAGAAAATGAGGAGCATGGGAGTTACTCATCAATTCTCTTATTGCTTGGAACTGCAGCAATGTTCACTTTGCCTGTGGAGAGACTTACTCCTATTTCTTCTACACACACTTCTTTTTCGCCTTTCTTTTCTGCTGTCCTGAGTTCAGTATCTTCCTTCCTTATTTACATGTAAGAACATATGATTTTTATTGATTACTGCCTTCCCTGACAGGGGAGATCAGGCTCTCAGTTGTCGTGTCTTGTAGCATAATGCCTCCCAGAGCAGAGAAGAAAAATTTCAGGAAAGCTCAAACTCAATGACTACCCTTCTGGGAAGTCTGGAGTTAGAAGTGTGACCTTTAGACAGCTCAACTATGAGAAATTCTGAGATATCTTTTACGAACTCAGAAAACAACCAAATCTAGGATCTTTTGCAGTAGGACAATAAAATGATCTTTTTGACACTAGGATGAATTCTTTGTCAAATTTTGAGTTGCTTCTAAGTGCAAAGTAGCATTCTACAAACAATATGAGAATCAGATTTTTAAGATAAACAAAGCTTTTTCCTTTTTACCTTCTCTGAAGAGATGAATGTTTTGGGTCCAATTCATATGATACATAAATGTATGTATTTGTATAAGAGTATATGCATGCTAATCAATCAGAGATAGATTCATATCAAGGAAATCTCAGCCTAACATATCATTCCCAAAGCTATAAGTAACTGGAAAAAGTGTAGGGCAATACTTATCAGTCTTGGAAGTTTTGCTGTGGTGAGCTTCTGTTTTGAAAACCAGAAACACTTCATTTTCCCAATGGGGTTGATCTTCTAGAATTTAGAAATACTCAGCACAAATGTAACATTGTGAAGGCTTCAGAAAAAAAAAAGCCATTTGTGTGGAGAATGTTATAAACAGCTATTATCTGCTTTGTCTCCTCTTCTTTAAAATAAACTTTTTTCTTTCCGTTGTTTTTCTTTTTCATATAACCATATCTTTATCTTTTGTTTTATGAATTATTCTTGATTAATTCTTTTATTATTTATTCTTAAAATGTACCATTTAGAATAAATACCTTTTAAATAAAGGTAATTTTCAGTATACACAAGATTCAAAATTCAAATTTCAAAATTCAAATTTGCTGGTAACAGCAGCTACTTAAGATCTGTAACTATGATTTGTGCTCATTTAGATGAGTTAGAGGGCTGTTAATCTCTATTCTAATAATAAATTCACTTAATGACGACATGTATGCTATGTTCATAAGACATACTGGGATGAAAATCATACGTGAAGATGTGGGGTTTTTTAATATTCTTATCCTGTTCCTCTCTAATAAATCAAATTTAACACAAAATATACATTTAATCTCATTTTAAATATTATTGTGTTAAATATTACCATTTTAATCTAACAAACAGGCATGGATATTTAAAAGTAAAATAAAAGCAAAGACTTTGAATGTAGTATTTTCAAAATGTTTTCTTTATTTTGTCNATTATTGTGTTAAATATTACCATTCTAATCTAACAAACAGGCATGGATATTTAAAAGTAAAATAAAAGCAAAGACTTTGAATGTAGTATTTTCAAAATGTTTTCTTTATTTTGTCTATTACTGCAGTCTGTGGTTTAAGCATCTTTTGCTTCCTGGAATGTGAATATGATTTGCATTAACTGTCCTTGCTGTGGCAAAGAATCCCACGGTGCTAATATATCAGGAATCTGCACCCAGTCTTAACTTTGAACATCTAAATCTCACTTGTTTTGGCAGATGTCCGAAGTGGAACCATATAAAGAAACCACTCATGAAGATACCTGTACGTAATAGAAATTATTTGGCTTAGAGGAGCATAACAACACCACAGTGGTAAAAATATGAATGAAAGTCCTTAAAAATCTCATCTACAGGAGCACAAATCATAATTATAGATCTTAAATAGTTGCAGTTACCAGCAAACTTGAATTTTGAAACACATTATATGTCCTGTGCGTCTTGAACATTACTTTTATTAAAATATATCCTAAAATAAGAATTCATCGTTTAAAACACAGTGGGTGTCAGAAACTACATTAGACTTTCACATTCCTGACACAGTTTAACCATGTGGACCACTTTATATAATACGGAATTTTTTGTGAGCTGACTGAGTAGGAGCAGAGTGGGATGGAGATTTCTGAGGAGTGGACAGGAGAAGCACTTCTCCACAAATTGTTGAGGTCGCATCTGAGGGGCCACTGAGTTTGCTGCCTTCAGCAACGAACCAGTGACCCAGCCTTTTCCAGGAATTCTTCTGGGGCAGCATCACCTTCTTGGCAGGGTGGAGGATAGATGCTAGCCTTGATTTTCTTGAGTGGTTTCTAACAGAAATAACTTCATATAATGTTTGATTTGGATGCAGAACCAGAGCTGCTGTGCATAGACCAGATGCTGAGCACGTTGCTGCTTTGGTACAGCCTAAGAGCCCATTTTCATCTGCAGTGGGAAGAGGCTCAGAGCCTCTGCTTGATGTTTCTTTTCTTTTGTTTTTGTGCTTGCTTGCTTTTCATCTCTAGGAAAATGTAGCTATCATCTTCCTTGTTTCATACTTAACAACAAAAAGAAAATTTGATCAAATTCATTTTCTTCTCTAAAAATGTTTATATAATGATGTTTGTGGAAGTTAAACTTGAAATGAAACATCCAAACTAATAAGGGATTATTGCACTATCACATGAAGGACTGTATTGTATAGTATATTTTTTCTTGTCAAATGCTCTTTAGAAAAGTACTCTTTATTGTTAATACAGATCATCAATATCATACCTATAGTAATGATTTCAGATATGAAAGTAGAGTGAACACCTTGCTTTTTATCATGTGAACAAAACATCCTCCATTCAAATAAAGTGTATTTTTGTGAAATATTTGGTTGGGCCACCACTAACATCTTTTTAAATATCAAGAACTGGGAAGGAGGCAGTAGTTCAAATTAAAAAAAAAAAAAAGGCAAACAGAAAAAAACAAACCCAAGCCCTCAAATCTTCATAATAATTATTTCTCACTTTTAACCATATCAAAAGCCTTACAGCTCATGGAAAATGATAAAACCTTCCCTGGATCACTAATGCCAGAGGAAAAAGCGATAGTAGGTCTTACATAATTTTCTCAAGTTAATTGTAAATTGTAATAGCTTTTCAAAATGAGAATGCTTCAGTTTGTGGTACTCATTTTATATTCATGCAAACTGTATTTGGAGTATAAATATTTAACACCAGGACTCTACCCTTTAGAGTCTCTGTAGGCAGTGCCAGTATCTCCTGTGAGCTGATTATAAATAGGCACATAGTGAGGGGGATGTTCAACAGTGTATTCCCACTTTTGATATCTGGAGGTCAGAGAATGAATCAACTTTAAAAAACCCAAAGGGATTTCTGATTTTCAAGTTCACCAGATATTTGGATTGCAAAAGAAATGGGGAATACAGATACTCTAAAGCTGTGAGGGTCGCAAGTGACAGAGCAGCACCCTGTGAATAGGCAGAGAGATCTCAGCCCCCAAGGACATGCTTCTTTGGCAAAACCTTAAAAAAATCCAAGGCACAGCTTAACAGGTAGAAATGAACATTTCCAAGTGATGTCTTTAGACTAGAAATACAGTATTCTCTCTTAGTATCCTTAGTAAAAGTATGTACTTTTTTATGACTTATTTTTATTTGGGGATCTTAAAATGTTTAGCTACTCTGCCCTATAGTAAAGCTTCCATATGGTCCTTCTTTTTATCATGGGCAAACACTGATAAGGCAATCAGTTTAGTTATTTAATTGGGAAAGAGTTGTGTCCTTTAATAAGACAATGGATAATTTCAGAGAACCTAAACATTGTTTATTATAAGTTGCTCTTGTTGATTTTTAGTCTTTCCATATACTTTCAGGGGTTCTGGATACTTTTTCCATAACATGCCATTATAGGTATATATACATATATATATATATATATAAAATTCAGTGGGTGTTGCCATTTTAATTTTTCCGTGTATTAAAAACGTAATATTCCATCAGGAGGTCTGTATACTTTACTCTTAACCTGTCACTGCAGGCATGGAATTCAGAGGGGTTTGCATTTGCACCTGATCTGAACAACCTCTGCTTTTCTGATACTGTCAATAAAAAGCAAAACTCCTTCTGTATTAGTTAATTACAATGCATGGAGTCTTTATCCAGCACTCCATTTTGAACACAAACAGAATTTAAAAGCAGATATACCTTTTTTCTACTACGTTCTTCTACCATATTAATAGCTTCCCAGCATCTCATTTCCCAGTCTGTATGTACATCCAGGGTTGCCCCATCCCAGGTGCAGATTCCGTCACTTGCCCTTGTGGAACTTCACATGGCTGGTGATGCCCAGCCCTCACATTTGTCAAGGCCTCTCTGCAGGGCCTCCCTGCCCTTGAGCAGCTCAACAGCTCCTCCCAGATTTTTATCGTCTGCAAACTTGCTCAGTATCCCTTCCACTCCTGTGTCCGAGTCCTTTACGAAGATGTTGAAGTGGAATCCCAATAATGGCAGTCTGATGCCACCCCATTCACATGACCCTTTGTACCTGACCCTTCATCCAGTTGCTCACCCATCACTGATGTGTTTATCCAGCTGTGTGCTGGATAGTTTGCCCAGAAGGGCACTGTGAGAGAAAGTATCAAAAGCTTTGCTGAAATCTAAAAAGATTACATCAACCGGCTGCCCTTGATCCACTGGGTGGGCCACCTTGTCATAAAAGGAAATCAGGTTTGATAAGCTGGGCTTCCCTCTCATGAAGCCGTGCTGGCTGTGACCAGTGACTGCATTGTTTTTCAGATGTTTTTTCAATATCTCCCAGAATAATCCTCTCTCTAACTTTACTAGGCAGTGAAGTGAGACTGACAGGCTTATTCTTTCCAGGCTCCTCCTTTCTGCTGTTCTTGAAAATCAGGACAACATCCACCAGCTTTCAGTCAGCTGGGACCTCTCTGGATCCCAAGACTGCTCAAAAATCATTGAGAGAGGTCTTGCAATGACATCATCAAGCTCTTAGAGGATTCTTGGATGAATCTCATCAGGCCCCATAGATTTGCAGGGATCCAGCTGGAGCAGCAGTTCCCGCACAATTTCAGGGTCAGCTGGGAGGTATCATTCTTACAGTCATGGTCCTCCAGCTCCGGGCACTGAGGCTCCCTTGGTCCATCAACTGTTGAAGATAGAGGAAAAGAATGAATTAAACACCTCTGCCCTGTCTCTGTCCCTGTTTGTCAGACAACCATCCTCATCCTGTAATGAGTCAATGTTATTTTTATACTGTCTATTGCCACTAATATGCTTGAAAATGCATAATGTTACAGATAAATAGTCTAGCTTCCTCCGTTTTGGACTGCAAGAATGGGTCCTGGCTCCTGTCTTCTGTCTTCTTCGTACTTAGAAATGCTTTCATCTCTCCTCAAATTTTAAAAAAAGTAAATCAGAAACTAGAGGAATTGTAATGAAACCAGAGAAAGAACCTAGCTCATCATTTGAATTTTTTGTTTCAAGAGAATAAAATTTAATCTGTATATAGAGCATTTATAAACACAAAAGTATACTGAGTCAAATCTAATTATGGTATGACCAGTTATTCAATATTCTTATATTTTATTAGCCCTGATTATACACAGAATGAAACATCTGTAGTCTAAACAGCAAAATTTACTTGAACAATTATATTGTTTAAAGAATGTACAACTGTGTACAATATAATCAGCTACTTGTAAAGCTTGCAGAAAAAATAGCCAGTGACAATCTCTTGTCATTTAACCATCTTCACAGCCTCTTTTCCTTTATGTTCAGTATTATTCCTAAAAAAGTTGAAACTTTGTCAGTAGCTTTAACAGTATTTTTTTTTCAAAGCATCAGAAAATCGTGTGTAGGTCTGTTTTCTCTGCTGCTCAGTTCAGTATGGTTTGATATGTAAACATGGGGAAGAGCAATGCACTCAACCGAATGACCCCTGGGATAGTCCACTGGCTGTTGATTTTCTTCACAACAGCCCCCATTGTGCTGGTTTGGATTTGTGACTCAAACAGTGTTGATAACTGTGGCTGAACAGTGATCGTATAGCAGCAAAGCCTTTTTCTTTTCCCACTCTGTCCCTACCCTAGTGACCAGGCTGAAGGATGGACAAGAGATTGGAACAGGACACAGCTGGGACAGCTGTCTCTTATTGGCCAAAGGAACATTTCAACAACATATAGACATAACTCAGCAAAAAAACTGGAGTAGAAGAAGAAGAAGAAAAAGGAGGGGGTTTACTTTCTAAGGTGAGCATTGTGTAGAGACTGGCTGAGGATTAGTCTGCCTCTGGGAGATGTTGAGTGACTTTCTTTGCTTCACTTGGATGTTTTTTTCTTTTCTTTCCTTCACCTGTTAAAGTGCCTGTATCCTGACCATTGTATTTCCTCACTTTTGTCTTCCTACTCCCATTCCTCCAGGGAAGATGGAGTAAGTGAGCAGCTGGGGATAATCTTGACTGGCAGCCAGGATCAACCCACCACAACCTAATACACATTTAACAAGACCAAATTTCCTTTACACATCCTTAGAACATTCTTTCATGGCACAGAACTTTGATTGTTTTAAGATTTTTTTATCCATAAAAAAATATTAAAGTAAGAAAATACAAAATCCAAGGAAATCTGAACATTAAATACATTCCCATATTTTAATCAAAATTTTTTTTAATCTCTTGGATAAATGTAGCTAAAAATAAGGGAAACCTACCAACTGAACTAAAAGCAAGAAGAAATTACAAATATTAGGTCAGAAAATAAATAGATCTGATGGCAGATTAATTAACTATTGTGCAAAAATAAATGGAGTTAACAAGCCAGCTGTTATATCTCTCAGAATGTATATGCATCTACACTTAAAAAGTGTTAAGATACAGAATTTCAGTAAATATTTGCCATAATATGCCAAAATCCTTGAAAAATGTCTCATTCAAAGTAAAAGAAGATGTTTGGGAAATAGCTAGAAATAATCAGTTATTTTATGACAGTCCTTGGAAGGAACGTTTGGGTCCAGGCACAGTCCCTACTGTATGAACTGACTGCTAGAACTCTCCCTGGCTCATCCCAGGTCACCAAAGGGCCATCCCACTGCAAACACTCACAAAGGGAACCAGAGTAATCCTTCTCTCCAAAACATGTTTGCTTCCACTTCATTCATGAGACAGAATGGATCTTCCAACCAAAATAAGTATTTTTCCCTTTGTTGGAGTTTAATTACGCCTGGTATGATCTCTTAGATTTGTTAGAACAGATTTAATTGTTGACTTTCTATACAAAGGTGGTCTCTCTGCACTCCTTCTCTACGCCAATGGATGTTCTTCCACATCAGGTGTCTCTCTACATGGAATTTTATATTCTCTTTCAAAATTTTAATTCTTTTTTTCAGGTTTTGCAGTCGTGAATCAAATATGGTGGAAAACTATCTTTTGTCATTTTTAAAATAACTGATAATTATTCTGTACACTTCACATAAACAATGCAAACACCACAGATTTACTTTGTAATTTACTTTATTAGAAAAAATGAAAACATCAGGCACAGGGAAGACAAATTTTTTTTAAGTGTAATGTTATGAGTAAGCAGTTTCAGTCATTTTAATGACATCTTATTTTTATGAAGAAAAAATTAAATTATCTCTCCTTGCATGTCTTCTGGACTCCACAACACTTTCAAAAGCATCAATTTTATTAGATATTTGTATTTTTTAAAGTGTTGCTATTTGTGGATAAAGACATATGAAAAGACTGCAATAAAGTTAAAACATTCTTGTCCCTTCAGGTCTTCCTCCAGGAATTTTGGAAAAGAATTAATGAGAAAGTTTGGGTCTCTTCTAAAGATTAGGATATATGTGTAATTTTAACAGGTTATTTTTAGGTTCTGAGGTTACAATAACCTAAATTTAAGTAGAAAATTAGCTTTGAAGTACTACACCAATGGGTTTTGTCTTGTAGTATCTAATACTAACAAAAAATTTTAGAATCATTGGTTATCTAGAAAAAGGAAGATGAAACACAAAGACCAAAGACTGAGGGAAAAAACCCAGAAATTGACGTTTTTAAGCTCCACTCAGTTTTTATTAATATCAGTAAGAGCTCTTCACACTGACTTGGCAATACTGTGGAAGAAACTTGTTACCAACAAAACAAATTGAAGTTAAAGACCAGATAAAAGATGCTTTTTCTAAAGTGAATCGAGATCTTTACTGCAGAGGACTGTGAAGCAGTTTGGAATGACTAAATTTTCAGTAAATGCAGAAAATTTGAAACAAAGGAAGTCAGGTTATTATAACTTTGCCCTAGATGTGTAATATTGGAAAGCAGATTATTTACAGGGTAGCCTATTTATTCAAGACTCTTACTGATACCTGTATATTTTACAGAGCAACTGTTAGTTCAATACCCAAAGAAATACAAAACTACTGCATGAATTCGATGTGTATTTCTGCTGCCTGGACATGGAACCTATTAATTATTCCAATACAATAAATGTTTGCAACCTATACATTTTTCTTAACCATAAAGATATATATATATATGAAAATACGTAAATGCAGTTTCTCAGTTCCTGGCTGAACTGTATGACAAAACATTTAGGTTTAGCTTGAGCAATTTCCTCTTCAATATTCTCAATCTTTCTACTCAAGGTTTTTGGTCCCTGAAACAAAATTAACAATAAAGCAGAATTCTGCCATGTCCTGTGCCTCCTAGGGCCATCCTGGCAGAACATGGAGTGTGGTCATGCATTTGTAAAGAAGGAGGAAGGAGCTCACTGACTTGTTTGAGTTATAGGGAAGTGAAGAGTAACTTGGTGCCTGTCTTCTTCTATACTGCACATGAGATGGTACACCAGAGAAGGGAGGATGTTGCTTCTCTAGGGCCCGGGAATATAAGGAGGGAAGTTTCTGTAATCATTTGTGCCTTATCTCATAACTGGATATAATCTTTTTGTCCACTAGCCTGCAGGATGAGCCACTGAATATCCATTTCTCATTCAGTATTCTCTGAAATCTCTGGACAAATATACTTGCTTTTTTTTTTTTATGTTTAGATTTATAAATTTGTCTCAAATTATGTAACTTGACAATTAACTTTAATATACACAATTTCTTATATGCAAGTTATAAATTTATTTCAATCATTCAGGTAAACAAGGATGGATAACAAACTCAGTAGTGAGAGAAAAACAATGGGGATTTTTTTAGTTTGTTTTTCTTTTGCCTGTTAAGTACAGGAAGAAAAGGAGGAAGAACTTGAAAGCAGAATGATGCAATTCTAAGGAACACATGAAACAAGAAAACAAAACTTTTCAACCGTATTTTCAATTGTAAGCACTGATTACAAAATTCTGCATGCTGTGGTATTCATATTCTGAGAAACTAGGTTGCTTGAATAAACCTGAGGGGAACAATACAGCCTAGAGGACTACTCAAAGAGGATGAACTCACAGCTGATTAAAGTAGTTCATGAGGTAATTGCCTGTGCCCTCATTTTATTTCCTCTTATTTCTTATAATTGTGGTGTGGTTTGTTTGCTTACTTCTTTCTTTGCTTAGAAATTTGATCTGGTTTTACAATTCTCAAAGATAATTATAATGTGATTTTCAATGCAATTTTTCTGGTGGTCTAATGCAGTCAGTGATTCTCAAAGTAAAGTATTAAAAGTTACTGAGGCTTCATACTCCATGACTTAAGAGCATACTCTTAGCATGATAAAGAAATGCAATTGTCTTTAATATTGTCAATGAGATCTATATATGTATGTGTAAACACTGCTTGTAAATTTGTCTAACACATTATCCCTTAAATGAGACTGTCCTTGTGCACTGCTGTGGTGGCTTTGGCTGGGGTAGAGTTGATTTTCTCTCTAGTGGATAGAATGGGGCTGTGTTTTGGATTTGTGGTGAACATGGCGTTGGTGTCACCGGGTGTTTTAGCTATTGCTGAGCAAGGCTGACACAGCACCAAGGCCTTTTCTGTCCCTCACACCGCCTCACCAGCGAGGAGGCTGGGGGTGCACAAGGAGCCGGGATGGAGCGCAGCCAGGACAGGTGACCCCAACTGACCGAAGGGATATTGCAGGCCATATGGCTTCATGCTCAGTACATAAGGCTGGGGGAAGAAGAAGGAAGTGCGGTAGTTCAGAGCGATGGGTTTGTCCTCTCAAGCAGCCATTACATGTAATGGAGCCCTGCTATCCTGGGGGTGGCTGAACACCTGCATGCCTATGGAAAGCGTTAAATGCACTTATTCCTTTAGAGTAAGTAGCTGTCGTTCCTTTCCCAAACAGTGTGTTCTGATTTCAGAACTGCTCTCTGTTCTACTATGTTTCACAAATGTGTTACTGAGGAGGGTTTGCACTTACATTTAAATCAAGATCCAAAGCAAAGGCCTGAGGGTTAATGTGGTTGCAATAGAAATCACTGAGGCTTGTCACTTCACAATCCTTTTTCACAAACTTTACTTCCAGTCATGAACAGAGATATGAGTGAAGCCTTTAGCCTATTTCAGAAATGGTCTCTGCTTTTACATGTATCATGGAATAAAGCATTTTTACCTTTGTAACTGGATTTGAACGCAGAGCACATAAGCTGTGATGCCTAGAGAGGTTAGTTGGTCCAGACTGCATCATCTCAGTTCTTGGTCATTCAAGAGGAGGCAAATTCTGACTTTCTCCCACAAGACTTCTCCCTGGGAATCATTCCCAACTACTTCTGATAGTGCTAATTTTCTGCCGTTTTAGCACTTACATATGTGCTGTGTTTCCCGAGATTCACTTGCTTGAAATGGAGAAATGAGTTTGACATTCAGATGAATGCATCTATATATATCCTCTCATATGTGTCCGGTGTCTGTCCTGAAAAGCAGTTTTTTCTGATTCATACCACAGGATAGTTAGCTAGTCTGAAGATAGTGCCCCCCAAGAATGATTAGGTAAGGACCAGTATTTTTACATACTGTGTTGCTGTGTTTGCTGGCTGAAAGAAAAGCAAGAGTTCTGCCACCATAAGCATCTGAAACTCAGTGGCTAAGGAGCCAAGACAGATTTTCTAAAAAGTGTGCAGGCTTTTGGAAAATCCAGTATTATTTCCATTTACCTACCTTCTTTTTTAGGTAATAAAAGACCACAGCATTAAAAAATTGAGCATTTGATATGTTGTAAGTAGTCTTTCCTTTTTTTTTTCCACTCACAGACTTGTTTTGAAGGGCTTTTAGTGGTGTCTTTCAAAAGTATTGAAGATATTACTTGTAGAAAAAGCACAAGGCTCTCTTTGTGATTCTCCCAGAAGAGAACATCAGTACTGTTATTACAGGAAATTCATTTTTATATTCTGTAATTTTTTGAAGGCAAGCTATAAGGACAGAACTCAATCACAGATTCTGAAATACTTATCTGCCTACTGACTTGTAGGCAGACTTGAAAGCTAAAATGAGCAGCACACATTGCGTCCTTTCATATGACGAAGGATCCTGTGCCTGTACCAATTCTACAATTTCTGGTGAAGATTGTCTATGGAATTGGGCAGATAATTGCCTTTCTACTTTTTTTTTTTTGTGAACCAGATGAGAAAACTGCTGTAATCTCCCTCACATAGTCAGTATTATAATGCATTTAATTTATTTTCTGTTGTTTCTCTTTCTATAGAAAGTCTGCTCCCTGCTTTATAGGGAGCAGACCGCAAACAATTAAGACAGAATTTTTCTGTTTATTAATAAAAAGAATATTTTGGAGATAAATGTGATGGGGCAACAGAAGTTAGCTGGAAGTAAATAATTGAGTGGTGCAAGAAACATTATTCTCATGAGCTATCTGGTCTTGCAGGTAAAATAACTCAGTGAAAGAGTGAAACTCTACAGCTTCCTTTTATAGTGATTATGAACATGGAATATCTTCTTCCTGGCTCTTTCTCAGTTTTCTGCAACTTGCCAAGACAGTGAGGAGGGATCTGAAAAAAATTGCCCTTGATTCTTTGTCACTTATTTTGACTTTTTTCAGTGAAGGAGCCAGCAAAACTGTCTATGTTAGGATCTTGTTTTTACAGAAATTGGAGGCTGGCTTTGGCTGTATATGTTCAGTTGTCTGAGAGGATTCACCAGTGCTGTCTGAGAGACGAATGAATTAAATTTCTGCCTTTTAATATCACTGAAGGACAAGAAAAAGCAGAGACCCTGTTCTCCAAAGTGTGGTTCAGATACACGACAAATACAGGTTTAGCAACCTCTAGATTAAAACTGTTGAAGATAAACGGTGAAATTAAAGTATACTATTTATATATATATTAATATTCTTTCTATCTTCAAATCCTGCGACCTCTTATTAAACTCAAAATTTTGCTGCATGTGGAGGCACTTAACATAAGAAATCAACCCAAAACTTGGAAGTGTCCAAAGCTTCCATAGAGACAGAGGAATGCTCACTGTGAAAAAGTCTTTTTACACTTACAGAAAAATATAGCTAAAGATGTCAGCTGAGTAAGCATTTATGTTTGAGTCCTTTTTCTACTTTTCCTAGAACTGCCTAGAGTCAATAAAACCCACTAGACCACTATTTTTCACACCTGCTTCAGATATTAAGATGGAGTGAACCAGACTTTCAAGTGTCTCCCCTTTTTTTGTTTTTAATTTCAAATGACTACAGTTAAATAAGAAGAATAAATAATAGGATTCCTTCCTTTTACCAACTGAACCACTAGGATTAAATTTGGTTGGGTATTATTCTTCCTTTACTTACAAAATATCTGTCCATCATGTTTCCATTTTTTTCTCTTTATCTTATTCTTCCCTGCTGGAACTATTTCTAAATTGAATTAATTAACTAATTTTTAATTTCTGATTGTTTTTATCCACAACAGTTGCACTGAACTGATCCTTTCCTCACTCCTTGTTCTTATAAGAAATTTCTTATTTCTCTTGTAACTTAAAATTACTCCACCAATTGTGAAGAGTAATCCAAGTAAATATTTAAGCACATGAATAACTATAAGTGCTTTGGGAATTTTTGAGCATCAAAATGTTTTTCCATGGTTTAGTATCTCAAGAAAATATTTTTTGTTGCAAAATGTCAGTAAAGTATTTATGTTTAAATACACCTGCTAATTTTTAACTGTGAATTTTAGTAGGCATGGACTTAAAAGTCTTCGATGTACTTTTCAAAAGTAACCAGATATGAACTGGGAATTATAAGAGGAAAAAGTATTATGAAAGATACTAGCTTTCCTAATTTTAGGAAAACTACATCCTAGTTTCAGACGGGCATATAGTTCAACAGCATACATTTCATACCATAAATTAATCAAGATTTTGAAAAGATTTGTTTTTAAAAAATCTCAATGTAGAGAAAAAAAATGGTGTTTAAATTGTGAGCTAGTTTTTATATTAATAAGATCTTCCATTATTTTCTGTGTAAGGTAGAAAGGAAGACTAGCTACTTTGGAAAATTAAAACAGAACATATGCTACCATATTTTGCACAGTAGTGGAGTTTTATTATTGTACATTGAGGACTGAATGGTAACTTTAAATTCTCTGAATTTTACAGTTTTACAGAAACAAAAAAAAAAAAAAAAAAAAAAAAATTAAATTGCAACAGATTTTTTCTTTTGGAATTCC
>WBMZ01013046.1:67378-81614 GCA_013400975.1 Atrichornis clamosus
AAAAAAAAAAAAAAAACAAAAAAAAAATTAAATTGCCACAGGTTTTTGCTTGTGGAATTCCCAAATCATTAATTCACTTCTAATAACATTTACAATAGTCTACATAAATTCTGTTCTTTTTTTCCTCTGAAGACTTGTACCATATTTATTACTTTTTTGTTGTTGTTGAAAAGCATGAAGAGATCAGTTTTGTGTGTGCTTGCAATCTGCAGCTTGTGGAGAAGGGTGAAGTATTGATTAGCAACGTGTAATGGGTTTTAATGGGAAGGTTTTTGTGGAAGGAGGACTACAGGGGTGGCTTCTGTGAGAAGCTGCTGGAAGCTTCCCGCGGTGCAGCAGAGACAACGTAAGATGAACTGACTGCAAGCCCCATTTTTCATCCTCTGCCCCTGGAAGGGAGGGCGTGAAGCAAGTTGGGGGACATGTTCTAAGACTTGTTTTTATTTCTCATTCCCCTACTCCCATTTGCTTGGTGATATATTAAGCTGAGTTCCCCTCGTCTGTTTTGCCCGTGATAGTAACTAGTGAGTGATGTCTCCCTGTCCTTATCTCAATCCAAGAGCCTTTTGTTATGTTTTCTCTCTCTTCCCCAGCTGAGGAGGGGAGGGATAGGGGAGCTTTGGTGGGCACCTGGTGCCCAGCTGGGGACAACCCAGCACACAGTGTTTTACACTATATCTATAAATCAGTGCTGGAAGAAGAAGCAAGGCAAGGATATCAACCCAATTTGCAAAAGACAGTAACAATTCAGCTATGTTAAACTGAATTAAGTTTAGGGTCAGGAATCACAGAGTAGAGAAATGCAAACCAGGCTACTACCTCATTCTGCTTCATTTAGTCTGAGATAATAATGAGGTATCGCTAAATGCTAAATAGATTATACATGGATATTTGGGCTTGGAAAGAAAGCTCTCATCTTTTTTATAGCAATGACAGAAACACCCAACAATTTCTTGAACGAAATATTTATTTTCATAGAAGACATTCAGTAGCCCCTCAATCTCAAATTAAAGGTAAAAAAATTTCTTTTACATTTACTATCACTGTTTTTTGGTGCCATCATTGCTCTTTGCTGGAAATAATTTTCCTGCACTTGTTCTTACTCTTCTGTAGTTATTTCCTGAGTCTTAAAAAATCAGTTTTAAATTTAGCCTTGTGCAGAATCATTTCAGTGCAATCACTGGACGTTGTTGAATATAATTTTCCTGCAGTCAGTCTAATTTGTGACTCTTCATAGCTATTGCTCCATCCTTTCCATTAAAGTCAGCTTCTCTACTGTTTGTTCCGCCACTAGACATTTAAAAAGTACCAGAAACATGTCAGCCGCAAGAAATTTGTGTGGGGCAATGCATATATGGCAGCAAAATATGTTCTGGAGGTACAGATTTTGCATAGGTTTGAAAAGCCTAAAAGTGTCATGAAAAGAAGTAATTGTTACTATATTCTATAGTTTGTGTTGAGGTCTTTGTCTCCTTTCTCACTCCTACTCTGCTCTATAGTTGTACAGTAAACCATCACTAATCAGGACTTCACTCATCCCTATACAGTGCAGATTGTAAACACACACAGAAATGATCTCTTCATGCTTTTTATCAAAGATTTTGCAATACATAAAAATGTAGTAATTCGGGGCATCAAAAATATACTCAAATATTTATATACAAATTATTTTCACGAGGGATTTACTGTTTCTTAATAAACAGCTATTTTTAAATTTCTATTTCTCTATACAAATAGACGTCCACCTAGGTGTACCATCCTACAGACAGAGCTGGTAGCCATGCACACAATTAAAATTAGTTGTTGTTTTTAATATCCCCTACTGCTTTGAGTCTCACACTCTCTATAGTCATTGTATCTAACAACAATCATAAAAACAATCACAACGACTTTAACAATCCCATCAGCATACTATCCCCCACAGTGGACCTATGTTATAATGTCCTCAGCAAATTTTTTAGTGAGGATTTTCCATGCTGAACTGGAAATACCATCAGAATAAAATATTCCAAGTCCTCCCTGCAGAATTTTAAAAGCATTTTATTTTGTGGAAAAGAAAATCTAGGAATCCAATTAACAGCTTTAAGCACCTAAAAACTTCCTACCTTATCAAGATCAATATTAGAAGTTAAAATTTTGAACAAAGGCAACTGGAAACACTGTGTTTGTGTTTTATAGTAGCTAGTCATGGAATAAAATACAAGCAATAGTCAGAAATCTAGGATGAAACCCAAGATTCATTTACTCTAAGGGGTCGCCAAATCATGGAATCATAAAATTGAGTTTTCTCTTGAATTATGAAATTTTTACATTAGTTTGTTCCCCAGGGGCCCAGTATCAGGGATGTGGGTATTTTCCATACAGTCAGGCTTACATTAAGTCAGGACGTTCTCCAAAAAGGTGAACAAAGCCATTAAAAAATTAAAAATAATAATAAAAAATAATTTAAAAATTGAAGTATGAGATGTATGCTAAATGGGCCATAGGAACATAGGTCAAATGAGGAGGAGAAAAGCACGTACTGAATAGCTACTTATTCAGCTAATGATGCAAGCAACCATTCAAATCAAAGTGATGTGGCCAAGTAAAGACTGAATTGTCCCATGTGTGCACAAAATAAGTCGGTTAATGGTTAGAATTGATAACTTAGCATTCTTATAGTATTTTTGTGCTTACCTTTTGCATCTGAACATCCTTGTAAAATAGGGTCCTTTATGCAATATTTATGCGGGGGAAAATGCCTGAAAATAGAGGTATGATTCTCTTTTCTAAAAGGCAATTTTGACCGAAAAGTTTTACCTCCTCCAGTGTGTATATTTGTATTATTCCAGTTATTACCTGGTGCCAGTCCATCAGCCCTTTATCAGAAGCCCCAGATTGTGCAGTCTGCAGGCCAAGGAGGGGCGAGCAGAGCAGGCAAGGGGGCACGGATGGGCACCCACTACTGCTGTGGCCATCCTGTCCCCCTGTGAGGATCTGGTGTGGGACACAGGGGCAGCCTCTGC
Source organism: Atrichornis clamosus (assembly GCA_013400975.1). Classification (NCBI taxonomy): domain Eukaryota; kingdom Metazoa; phylum Chordata; class Aves; order Passeriformes; family Menuridae; genus Atrichornis; species Atrichornis clamosus. The sequence continues at coordinate 70,384 of WBMZ01013046.1, forward strand.
TTGAGGAGCGGCCAGATGTGGAATTCCATCCCAGCCATTGATTGTAGTGGTACAGCCATGGCTCAGGGGTGTTTTAACCTCCCCTCAAACCTGCTGAGTGTCTCCTTCCTCCCCCAGTCAGAGCTTGGCACCCTCATGCACCTGCTGGTACCTACACAACAGACCCACGTTCAGGAAAAACTGAATTTCACCCTTGTTGCCAGCAGCTACAGACATTTTTCAAAGGCTCCAGTTAAGCACAGCTCCCTGAGAAACTATTTCTGTCAGAGCAAATGTGGACCAAGTTGTTTTCCTTTGTTTTCCAGCTGCTCTTTTGCGCCATGGCCTGTGCTTAATCCTCTGTGACATGTGGCCCAGTTTATTCTGCTAATGAGAGGGATACATGACTGTGAATATAGCTGTGATACCTGAATTTCCAGACTGGAGGCTCAAATCTACACACTGTGCCTCCTTTCACTGTTGCCCCTCTCTCCCCTGCAGCATTTCATTTTTATGTTTGTGTTTATTGGGCAGTGCAGTTATGAAAGTCCTCTCTTCAGTGCAGTGTGTAAAATGCTGGCTGCTTTGTCAATGTAGAGGTATATGCACGTATGCACACAAGCACAGTTTTCTTATATTCATTAAAAAGTGGCTGGAGATTAAAGTATAGGGAGTCTATTATTCCTATAACTATTATACAGGTCAGTTGAAATAAATTTTTTCTGTGCAGTGATTAAGATTGATGTGGTATTCCTCTAACGCTGCTTGTCATCTTGCCTTCTCAGGAGTTATTTCTATCTCTGTTTACATTTAAGAATCTAAACATAAATACTCATAAAAATAAAATACGTTTTTTAGGTTATGCCTGTTTTAGCAATGAAGGCAGTGGGATTTTTTAGTTTTGACATGTTTATTTTACTCTGAAGCTAAATGTAAAATATGATACATTTACCTAGTTTACAGGTAAGCATTTATTTTCTTATGCTGAGAGAACGGGTTACAACTGTAAAAACATAAGTCATAGCAGCAATATGAACTAAATTATTCTTATATTAAATTTCACAGCAAACAAAGCCAAAAAAACATAATGTTTTCTTTCTAAGCTTTTGGTCACCAAAGCTGAGGAAGGCTGCACAATAAAATTTGTTGTTGCAATTATTACAGTAGCAACATAGCGTCTCTTGTGGTCCCAGCTTGGGACTTATAATTCCCTATGCACTATGTTAGCTACATTAAATCATCCATTGGCAATGGCATGCAGACCTTTGTGTTTCTATTACGGCAATGCTTATGAGCCTGTGGTCAAGAAAAGAAAGGCTAGTTACACTTGGGAACTATTTAGATAGAAAAATAATAATTCTTGCCCCAAAGCTCTTCCAATCTTCTCTCTCAGTTAAGAAGTGAGTTAATTTATGCAACTTCCATGACAGCAAATATTAGCCTCCTGAAATAAGTTACTAGAAAGGATAATTAGTATTAATGGCAGTCAACAGCAATGCAATGAAAGGAAATAAGAACCATGAAGGATTGCAGGTTTCTTTAAGATGAAGAGGTATTTATAAATGTTATGAGAAGGGAAGGTAGAAATCATAGCTCGAGGTCCGAACAGGGGCTGTTGTGAGTCACTTGGATGTTGCTAAAATGAATTAAATTTGCTTTGTTTTTAAAGACACAGCTGTAAAATTGTAAAATTGGTCATTTATTCTGTCCTACACTGGATAATGCTTCTTTGGTTTAGGTCACTAGAACCATTTAAGCCCTGACAGAGTAACCGCAGATTTTTTTCAAACTGCTTTCTTATTTTCCCACTCACAGCCATTATGCTGACTTGATGAGAGTCTTTCATGGAGTCTGACAGCAGGAATGCAGCAGCCTGGATTGAAAAAGGTATTACATCCTCTATGTCAGAAAAAGGTACAAGGATATAAGAAAATTTTCCTTTTTAAATTTGGTCTCTTACAAATAATTCAGCAGCCAACACAGAATGAAACCACTACATGTACTCAGTCACTCATTACGTATTCTTCATTGCCTAGTAAAGGGTCACTGACTTATTCTTTCTCTTCTTACTGTATTTTAATAGAGATAAATTTGGACAGTATAGAACAGCTTAAATAAGTCCTGGAAAGAAATTAAATATTTGAATAATTAAAGAATGATCAAATCAGTATTTAGAAAGATTTAAAAAAAAAATCACCAATGATATCCTTTAGCATGGGTCAGAACTCTTCAGATGATGAGTCAGTTTACTTGTTAATTTCTGAAATAAGCCTAGAAATTAACTGTTGTTGTTTTTCAATGAGGCTGACCTTATCACATAGGATTCCTCTCCTCAGCTTCACTGCTTGGCTACATGAGTCTCCTTACCAGCACGAAGAAGGTAAGAGCACAGTGGCAGAAACCTGCTGTCAGGAGGGCACAAATCCTTTTTTGCAACTTAGTGCTTCCTCTGGAATACGTGGAAACACAGCTCAGAGAAAAGGGTTTGCCCATGTGTGGCTCTTTGCTTAAATGCTGCAGAGGGCTCAGGGACAACCAGAAGTGACATCCCCTGGATGTGTCTCTGGGGGATGACAGCCTGTGTTGTTCCACAGGTCAGTACCTTAAACCTGTGCTAAAGTATTTACTCCCCACGAATAATATAAATATACAGTGAATCTACTAGGTTTGGGTATTGGTTTTGCAGATTAGTTCAGGTTGGGTTTTTTGCTTTGATTTTACAAGCAATTTCTGGTTTTGTGAAAGGTTAAGTTTGCATTTGATAGCAGGTGTCGAACATCATCTCTTCTGGAAAACACATATATGGACATGGGTTTAAAAAATGTTAAATTACAGGTTTGTGTATTACTGAACATAAAGTTATTTGAAGGATTTACAAAGCCTATTAACTATAGCATTCCACTGCTTTTTCAGAACTTGGAAAGTTTTGGTGACAATTAAATACTTACACTGCCATTGGAAGGTGAGAATTGATGGGAGATCCCTGTGAAGATCATACCTCAAGAAAGAGAAAGAATATTTTGGTGTCATAATAAAAGCATATTCCTTTTCAGTGACATGTATCCACTGTTACAATTACTTTAACCAAGAAATATTCTCAAGGTTGTTGAAACTGAATACCAATATTTCAAACTAAAGTTTATTTTTAAAATGACTATTGGTTTAAGCAAATGATTCCTTAGATTTCAAAATGATGTTACCTTCCTTTCTGAATCAAGCAGATTTACTGGGGTTGGTAAGAGAAGCTAAGCTAACATTTGGGCTAGCACTTCATGACTAATGGTACTTTTGTAGCTTTCTGAAGTTTTACAGTATGCTTGACAGAGTAATCATATCTTCTTAGTAATTTATGTGACAACATAAGTAAGAATTGCATTTGTGAATACTGAAGAAACCTTCATGGTATAAAAATTGTTTTCCTAGAGAGTAGTAACTCTACAGGTATATAAAATGTATTTTACAATACTATAGCAACTGTGATTTTAGTATAAAATATTGAATTAGTTAATTAATTGTTTTTAATGGACAGTTAGAGATAAAGCTGCACATGTTGACAGTGTCTGTTAGGAGGAACAGGATTCAGAGCCTTGTTCTGACTGATGCAGAGTTCTGGCAATGCCAGTGGCTTGGTGACTGCCCTGGACACGTCTCCACCACAAACCAGATGAAGTACTGACACACCAACCGAGCTGGCACATCCACGGGGTGCAATGCAGCACCTGCAGAGGTACTAAGCTCAGTGTGAAAGCCAGCCTACCCTCCACGTCACACGGCTGAAGCATCAGTACATGCAAAGGTAGAAACTGTCAGGGAGTGCTGCAGTCTGTAGACATACATTCTTGCCCCTTTTGGTTTTCATGAAGGTTTTTTTTCCTAATAAGTGGATTATCAAAATAATTTAATGAATTGATGCTTTGAATTTTTTCAGGAGACTCCCAGATAGCTGCATACAATAGCACTGACTACAGATATTAAAACAAGTAACGATAAGACTAATGTCAGTTTCAGCCCTATATTTCCTTTGAATTTATCTGCATTGTCTTCTCAAATAGTAATGCAAATAAAAATGATTAATGCAGGAAAAGCACTCAAGCTTCTGATTTCAGATTTTGCATCATTTATTATTTTTTGAAGGTCCTAGAAATTGGAAAACCACGTCTCTGTGTTACTTTTTTTAGTTGTTTCATTAATCAATCTTTAGAAGAAAAAATACTGAAATTAGAAAGAACACAGATTGTGCCTATGCATTTGTGAAGGCATATAGAGTTTATCTCCTGGAGAGGCACATTTTAAAGGAAAGGGGATCCCAAAGGAGATGCATGAACTATTGACTCAGTAGAGAAAAATGGTTAGGAAAACACCCCTTCTTACTTAAAGGCACAAGCTGCTCAGGCAATACTGCATTTGTCTTTGTGCTGCAAGAAGGTGTGTAATAGAGTACAAGCTTTGACTTGAAGTAACCCTACAGACAGTTCACCAACCAGCTTGTTAAAATAAGATATGCCTCTTGCATACCCATTAAGTACAGAGAATTCATGTTTCTGCACTAAAGCTACTGCTGAAGACAAAGAGCAAAAAGGTTGAATCCTTTTTGTGCCCATACTAGGCATCCCTGGCATTTTTATATCCTTTCAATGCATTAAAAAGTTTTGTGATAACTTTATTAATGTAGTGCTGTGCCCAGCTGCTCTTGCCCTCCAAGTGGGGTGCCACCGCGGCAACTCTGTGTAAGAACCATCTTTGCAGCCTTGAGATTTTGTGACCTTGGTTTAGACCAAAATTTTTCTGGACGTTTTCTGCACCACCACAGATGCAATCTCTAATATCAGTGTAGTTAGAGAGGTGAAGGTCACATCCACATCCCTGCCACTGCTTTCCTACACCTCCTCATTGTCACAGTGGTTGCTGATCTATCCCTTGCCTGCATCGCCAGTAGACGATGATGAAAACTTTCAGTGTTCTAAAGTTCTTCTTGGGAAAGTGATGTAGCTTGCCCCAGACTGGAACTGCAAAGGGGGATATAACATAAATTTGCTGTATTCGTTGAAGATATACTATGTGTATATTAAGACTTTTGTCTTAGCCCTCATCTCTAAGACAAATTCCATCTTTTCTGCATTGCTCACTCAGCTTTTCTTCAGTTCAGTGATTTAAACATCGGTTCACATGAAGAAATGAACATTTTTACTGCTTGGTTTGAATTTAACCAATGAACACATCGGTGAAGAGGAATTGCCTCTATGCCCTATGAGAGCCAGTATGCATGTAGAATAGACACCTGCCTGTCCAAGATAGACATGATCTTTAAAAGCAAAAATTATCTAAAAATGTTAATCAATTCTTTTTAGATTCTAATATGTGATCCATCACATATATTTGTGATTTAGATAATTTTAATTTTCAACTCATAACTTTCCTAAAAAATACCATGTTTATAATCAGTAATTATTTTAATGTACATTTACAATCCTCATTTCCTTGCCTCTACCAAAATAAAGGATCCCACACTCTGTAAAGGAGAAATGCAGTGTAAAACAATCAAATCATAATGAAAAAAACCCTCTTTATCTAGAATTCAAATATAAGAATATGAATTATCATTTCACTTTGCCATGTTACCCAAAGTTATTACAAGTACCATTCTTAAATGGCAGGATATAATTAAATAGATTTTTTTGCATACTTTGTTGGCAACAAATCAAAAGCTAAATGTCAAGTGATTGTTTCTTTGTAATAAAAACATTTCGTGTATTAAGTAATAACAGGAAAGTATAGCCTAAATGCTAAAAGTTGCAATATTTATGTAAAAACCAAACTTAAAACCAAAATATTTTAATAACTTTGAAAGCAGTACTCATCTATGAACTTGACTTTAGCATTTACCACAAATTTCTTTGTTGCTTATCTAAGCATATTGTTTATTTTCTTTTGGTAACTACTAAATTTAATTTTCAGGTGACTTTACTTGATGCCTTGGGTTTAAAATATTGTTGCAATAAACCAAAGTGATTTAGCATAACATTATGGTGTGTCTTCATTGTAAAATTATTACTTATAGAAAGATTTTCAAAAATGTATTTAAAATATAGATGATGTGGCCACAAATATTTTCAGGTTTTATGTATGACTGTACCCTTGTTTGGGTTTGTCGCAAGCTCAGTAATACTGCATCTGCCACATATATTGAGAAAAAAATGATTTTGTAACGGCTTATCTAAGAATATTGAAGTATTTAAAAACAACACAATGTACCTGCTACATTATCAAGAGGAAGAAGAACTTTTTTACATTTCTGAGAGTACCCCACTTACCCATTTTGGAAATTCTACCCTACACCAAGATGTGTTTCAAAAGTAGCACCTCTAAAAGAATTTTGTTTGAGCATTTTTATCACTCAGCATAAACAACAATAAATGGATGATACTAATCTTGTTCAAGTATTAAAAACAATTCACAAATATGGAGTCAGGAATAAGTATAAAACACATTTTGCACTTGTAAGATCGATTGAAGACCAATATTAGCTTTTTTGTTTTTAAATTTTTTTAATTTAAAACTTTCTTTCATCAGCAAGTCTAAGCTTTTGCAGTCGGATGAGAAATTTCCCAACTGATTTTGCTGTTTCCTGGTAAGATGTATGCCCAAGCGTGCTCCATATGCAATGTTCAGCCACGTTAGAGGTAAAGAAAGTTCAGCCACTGATTTTTCACCAAACCCCCAACTGCTGTGGCCTTTGCAGCCTGCCACATTATGTATGTGCACATAATGCAAAGTAGCACAAGAGGTTGCCAGCAATTGGTGCCAGTGTCAGGAGCTACAGTACTTAAGATTCACAGAACTCAAGGCCAGTCCACTGAGTGCAAGGATGCTAAAATTGCCTACCAAGTATTTCTTCTGGAAAAGACAAGTTTTTGTATATCAGAGGATTAATAATTAGAAGTGGTAGGTGGAAAACTAATTTCTGTGTTTGGAAGAAAATCAAATTAAAGAAAGTTAAAAGACCCTCTACCTTGTTATTAGAATGGGAATTGCTTTCTAAATAGTTTCAACATTAATTTAAATTACACTTTTGGGAAAGCACGCTCTAAAATACTGCAAAAACTCTTATTGCATTTGGCCAGACATTAAGAAGGAAACAGTCTTAACAAAAGTACAAAAAATAATGAAAGAGAGCAAAATGATGAAACAAAAAAACCCCTAACAATATAGATTATCTCTTTTGTCCAACGATTATCGGTAGGGCAGTGAGATGCTTAACAATCACCCTGGCAGATACCTTCTGCTTGAGCACAGCCACCCTTTGGGAACTGTCATTTTCCTCCTGTGTCTAGACACTGCCACTCTGGTGCCATCCTGGAAACCCCACTACTAGAAAGATTGTCCACTGAGCACACAGGGGACCCATCAAGGACTAATGTGGTTAATTCTTAGTGTGTTTAAGATGTTCATAACCCCAAACTTAACTTCTCAATATATTTATAAACCCTGTTTTTAACATTGACCCAAACATCTCGTATTATTATTTCCATTTTCTATAGGGAATATATATTTCCCTCTATAGTAAAAAGGATTAAAAGCTAATATTTTTCTAAAACTAAAAGATTAAAAATTAAACTAATAGATTAAATGTAATAATTTCAACAGCACCTCCATGTTTTGCTTCCTTCCAATATTATACCTAAAATTAGTGTAAATATTTAAAGAAAATAGATTAGGACAATCATATAAGAGAAAAACTCCTTTGACCTCCACAGAAATCATCCCCTATTGTCAATGGGGACATTTTTCATGGGAAATTTCTGATGAAAGTTTTCTATAGGGAGAATGTGATAGAATAGTTACTTCCTTCAAAGGTTTCTCAAAACCTCTAGTTTCCATATTTTGCAGTATTAGAAGTGCATTCCCAAATTTGTTTCATAATTAATCTTTTTACAGAACAAGTCTTTAACATTTTAAAATAGTTGGTTTTCTTTGAATAGTTGCAAACAAATCTTTTTGTTCAACTCTTTCTAACTTTATGTACTTTGTTCCTTCTTCTTGAATCAAAGTGAAATCTACTTTATTTCTGATAGTTGAGTTCTGTGTTTCCAAGGACTGCCGTACTGAGGGTTGTGGACTGGGTGCTCCTGCTCAGCAGTTACTGCCCTTGCATGCCACACCAACCTGCAAGATACAGTGAGTGACAAAATCTGGGCAGAGAACTCTGCTAATTAAAAACAAGCACAGAAACTAGGAGTTCCAAGAGTGACATTAGTAGGATATACAAACATCAATGCCAAGCCAATTAAATTTAAGTAAATATGTATCAAAACTATAAACGTTTGATTCATCTTAGGAAGGAAGAGCAAAAATATAAAAAATGTCTCTCAGAATTAAAAAGATGTAAGATACAACATAGCAGCAAGAAAACAAGCCTTGTGGTCAATGTAAAAAATAAATCAATGGATGTTAGCTATTATTTCTGAATCACAATAAATTGATGATTAGCATTCTAGTTTTCCTCTTGTATTTTCAATTCCTCACATTTTATATCAGCATTCTGCATGAAAATGATCTCTGCTTAGATCTGGAAGAGCTGTTAAAGGTTTGGTAGGTCTTGTGACAAAGTCCCTATCAAAATATGATGTAACACTTGCACCATCTTAGAAGTAGTTTCACACTTGTAAAATTCCATTCCACTTAGCTTAATTATCACATCAGGTTCATGATTTCTACTGCCATTCACTATGTTGCATTCCTCAGTCTAGCTCTGCCATCCAGAACTCTGGGGATACAGAAGGTTGACTCGATCCTTTCCTCACCCTCCCTTTTTTACATATTTTGCTTAAAAATGAGTGGCCATGTGTAGTGGTTTGGCCTTGGCTGGGTGCCAGGTGCCCACTAGGGCACTCTATCACTCCCCTTCCCCGTGGGGTAGGGGAGAGAATAAGATGGGAAACAACTCGTGGGTTGAGATAAAAGCAGTTTACTAAAGCAAAAAAAGGAGAAAAAGTGAGAGTTTGCAAGCACACAAGCAAAAAGAGAAGATATTCTCTACTTCCCATCAGCGAGCGTTGTTCGGACACTTCCCAGGAAGCAGGGCCTCAGCACACAGAGTGGTTTCTCTGGAAGGCAAATATTGCAGAATAATGAACTCCCCCTCCTCGCTCCCTGGACTTTTATATCTGAGTTGACGTCACATGGTGTGGAATATCCCTTTGGTTGATTTGGGTCAGCTGGCCTGGCTGTGCCCCTCCCAAGATCTTGCCCACTCCCAGCCCTCCTGATGGGGGAAGGAGTGTCAGAGGGACAGCGCTGCTCAGCAGCAGCCAAAACACTGGCGTGTGATCAACAGCCTTCCAGCTACCAGTGCACAGCACAGCACTGTGAGGGCTGCTAAGGGAAAGGTGAGCTCTATCTCGGTCAGAGCCAGTACACCACGCAATGTGCACCCACCGCAGCACTGTAAGATGTTTGCAGGGGGCCATGTAAAATAGTGTACTTTTCTTCTGCCTGTGTAAGCTCTTTGTCTAAACTACAATCTAGTCTCAAAGATGTTGAAATAATTTTTAATATTCTTGACTCTCAGCTGTTCTAAAACAGGCCCATAAGCTCTTGGGGGATTTTCATGATGGTCAGATGTTCTCTGTCCAAAATATGTGCTTGCAAGGTAATGAATATTCATGCCTGGGCTTCTTTGCACTTTAGTGACTCAAGAAAGAATTACACTGGCAAGACTTCCAGTTTCTGATTTGCCCAGAGGGCATGATCTCTTCTCATTTAGTTGCAGTACCAAATTTAATAAAGAAAAAAAATCATGGGAATTGAGTTGAGGATCTTTTGGTTACTTGCAATGAAGTCTTCCCCTGGATTTTCTGAATGCTCACCTTCCCACACCCAAGGGTGTATCATTTCATGAATGCTCTAACACCTGATGCCATTATTTCAGGGTCATTGATTGCAACTTATGAAAGTTATTTCTGAAAAAAAATGTATTTTTAAGGTTGGAATGCATTTTCAATCTGTCAGCTTTGAAAATCTATGGTTAAAACAGAGTGCAACAGGAGAAAATGAATTTTCAAACCTTAGAATGATGTTTGAGACACAGCAGAAACAAGGAAGTCTGCACTGAAGCTGATAAGCTTCCTAAATCCTGCAGGGCTTCTTGTACATCACTATCTTTTGTAAAGGTTCATTTAAGCAAGTAATTTAGGGTTGTGAGCTTTTTTTCCCCCCTCTCTAGATATGCAGTCTGATGAGTTTAAACAGTAGCACAGTGCTTCGTGTCTTTAGCCACACCAGCTTAATCCCCTCAACTCATAAACACACAGAATTCATCCAGTATTGTCTGTTTAAAAAAATTAAAAATCAAAAAGAGTGACAGTAATTCTGTTCTTGTTAACCTCCCTTCATCTCCTCATTGACCTTTATGGTAGTTGGAAAATGTTTTCTTTGTTAATTTGCTCTGTATAGTACTTAGCACGCAGAGGCTTTGTTGCTAAATCTGGAAGTGGCTCTGTGTAAGGCTGTACTTACACAGTCCTCGCTAAGAGCCACGTGACATTGATGGCAGCATCACAAGACCAGCTGGAGGCTAAACATGCTGCCCATCCATCTGGCCCTTGGGACTATATGCAGACCACTCTAACTAATATTTTGGGAAGGGAAATGTCGGGTACAGAGAGTGTCTACAGTGTCCTCTAAAACATATTTTTCTGCTGTGTGGCCACACCTGGTTTCTGTGGAGCCTCTGGCTACCAAATCTATCTTGTCACTAATGATGTCAGGCAGACGGATTAAAATTTTCCCTGCAGGAGCCCAGTGCCCTGAGGACATCTGCAGGAAGAGCAACCAACATCTAAGTGACATGAATACAAACTGGTTTCAGGGGGTTTTTACAAACTCTGGAGATGCTTGAGTTTTGCTTTGAAAAATTGCCAAGAATAGTAGCCCCTAAGGGTGCATTGTCATGTGTGGTGTCATCATTGCTGTTGGTCACAAATCACATTCTTCTGTTGGATCTGGACAATCACCACTGCCTAGGCCACTTCAAAAGAACCTGTGGGATTGGTTCGTATCACCAGAACTGATACGTTCCCACCAGAGTGAATGGTGACACTTATTAATAGTAAGGAACAAGGGAATGAGGCTGAGTGCATGTACCCAACACTAGGTGTTTAGAGCACAAGGTAACAGAGAAATACTGGGTTTATTACACTGTTGAGAAAGGATGACAGAGTCCTTGTCATGTGACAGGAGGGTTTCCCTGAACC